>ML788319.1:664714-685333 GCA_009831015.1 Picea engelmannii
TAAGGAAGTCTCATATTCCAAGTACTAAATGTGCAGAAACTGGACTAAATATATTTTTATAAGACGGAGGGAAAATGATATACAAAGATTAAAGTGGAAACTTGTATATCGAGTATAGAATACTAAGCACCGTCACATTACAACTCTTGGTTTACTAAAATTTTACAACAGGAATCTGCAATAACGAAATATTACAAACCATCTAGAACAACACGCAGTTTACTAGTATTTCTAGCTACTATATCTATATGTAGCTAAGATATTACGTATGAATTGAATCTACAAATTACATTTTGGAAAGAGTAAATATTTGTGGGTTGACATGAAAAACATGGGCTACGAAACCTTGAAGTTGACAAAATCTAGAGAACCCCAAATCCTTATCACCATAGTACCCAACTTAACTGTCCAATAGAGCCCCAATAGACAGGAAACGAGGATGATTAGTCCACATAAGTAAGTATAGAAATAATCCAACAAAGAATTACAATGAGCACTCAGTAAATGAGAAAAACAAAACTCGCTAAGTTGAATCCCAAATTGGAGTGAAAACGCGAACCCCAAACCCTTTGTCAAGTTCAAGAACATAGCCGAACCCCAAATCCTCTCTCAAAGTTAAAAGAACAGAGCCGAACCCAAATCCTCTCTCAAGTTCAAAGAACAGAGCCGAATGCAAATCCTCTCTTAAGTTACAAGAACAAATTCATGAATCGAACGCATATCCACTCGCAAGACACCATGAAAATGAACCAAAACCTTGGTTAAGTTGTAGAGATATATTTTTCCCAAGTGAAAATGAACAACGCAACAAAAACTCGGGTACTATCGGAAAAGTCTAGATGCCCGACAAAACCCTATAAAATTGACGTTAGTATAGGACCATGTGTAGCAATATTATATGTGGTTTAAATGGTGATAAAATTACACGGTTCAACCCCGACACAACTAGCGATAATATAGGGTACTCGTATAATTTGTTATTCACGACCAATTAAGTATACATGATATCTCCAATGAGGGGTTAAATGGTTATTACCATACCCATATCGTCATCAATAAAACAATTTACCACACTACGCTAGGACGTTAAGGTATAACGTTTAAACCCCACTCCATATGGTTATACGTTGCTAAATATGTCGATAAGTTCCAAATAAAGTTTGGTTAAGTAGGATAAGAAATATCAAGTCCCTTGGTACAATACCTAATCTATGGGCATTTTCACAAAGGTATATATACAACGACTAACTCATGATAAAACTCAACAAAGTATAGATTAGAGATAGATGAGAAATGTTACAGTTATAAGGAAAGAACTCTATAATTGTTATTGCTAGGAAGAATGGTATTACTTCTACATGTTAGTTATTAAGCAAAGAAGAATTTTTAAGTTTTACATAACAATTTATAAACTTTGTAGATCAATATATGAGAATGTATATTTACATTGTAATCATAAATCAGTGGCATGTTTAAGTTTATATATGTAGTTAAAAAAAAAAAAACTTTAGTAGTTAAGAGTGTATGTGACAATTATCAAGTATCCTTGAAGATTGAAGAGAAACTGTTGAGGAAATAATAGACCATGAGAAACGATCTAGGATATGAAAAAGGAGTGATACACACCCTCAAAGAGAATTTGGTCATGGCCTAGAATTGAATGAAGAAAAAAGATGATTAATGTCATTGTAAATGTCATTCTAAATGACATTCTTCATCTACAACCTTATAAGAAAAATTCCCTTAAAGAGGATCACTCCCAACATGCTCCAAAGTTTTATGACTCCTATACAACCCTCAAACGCGCAGGTCTTGTGGCATACAAGTTATTCTTTCCTAGTCAATCTAAGATCAATCGACTTTTTCATGTTTTTTGCTTAAATAAAGTGAATGCAACCAAGTGACAGTTTCAAACTAGTCTCCCTGAATTGGATGAAGAAGGTTCCATTTGGTTGAAACTACAAACACTCTTGGGATGATGCGGGAATTGTCTTCATCATCCCACAATTTAGGAATTTTTATCAAAATTGAACAATACACAACAATATCATGCGACATGGGAGCCAACCACTATTTTGCAGCAATTCCCACATCTCAGGCCTGTTCGACAACACAAGCATTCCACCAGAGGATGAACACCTTCAGTAACCACTCACATTCCCAGATCAAAGATCAACACACCGATGTTTTCACATGGTAAAATCCCTACGGGGAATCATCCACAACCCCATCCAATGCGACCACTTGGAGTAGTTTATTAATGAAAAAAAAAAGATTATAGAGAGATTTTACAATAGAGTTTTTCACAATCGATCATCGACAAATGACCCTCCATGCTCTTTAAATAGAGATCGTGGACCAATCGAGTGTTAAGCCACAGATCAATGGTCGTTAAGATCGAGGAGAGTATGAACCGTCGGATCACTCTATGTTGGGAACATATCCTGACCGTCGGATTTTCTAACTACAAATGCATACTAATGCACACAAAGAAGCACACTATAAAACACACTTTTACCTAACGACACAATAGACCAAGTAGATCTTAACTAACTCCTAAGTGTCTAAATATCCTAAGATCTCCCCTTAAGAACAACTTGGGATAGGATTGAAGGATTTACAATAGTGACACAATAGGAGTAGGAAGGAGGCATTAGAGCCTATCCCCCCTTAATGACAACTTCCTGAACTCCTAACGTAGATCGAAGTTTGGAAAACTTGTCTTCTGTAAGAGACCTTGTGAAAATGTCTGCAACTTGATATTCTGTAGGGAAAAAGAGAACTTCAATAACTTGATCATGAATGAGCTTTCCGATGAAGTGCATGTGTAGCTCAATGTGTTTTCTACGCTAATGTTTAACTGGGTCTTTGGCAAGGTTGATGGAACTTTGATTGTCACACCAAAGGATGGTCGGATGTTGGTGCTGGAATCCAAACTTTGAAAGGGTTTTTCGAAGCCACAAGGCTTCTTCACTTGTATTTACCGATGCTTGGTACTCTACTTCTACTGAAGAAAGTGCAATAGCCTATTGTTTCTTATAGGCCCAAGTGACAGGTCATGAACCAAGGCTAAAAAAATAACCTGCAGTAGACTTTCGATCATCAGGGTCGTCGGCCCAATCTGAATCAGTGAAACCAACCAATAAAGGAGTCCACCCTAAACTCTAATGTATCCCGAACTGAATTGTACCATGAACATAATGAAGTATCCTTTTAGCTGCTTTCCAATGGCTTCCATGGGGTGTTTTCATATAGCGGGCAACAAGACCAACAACAAAGAAAATATTAGGACATGTATGAGTCAAGTATAAGACGCTACCAACTAACTGACGGTACAGGGTGGCATCAACTTCAGAAGAAGTATAGGTGGTGGTAAGCTTGAATCCAGACTGGAAGGGAGAAGGGGTTGGTTTACAATCGTCCATGTGAAAGCGATGAATAAGGTCATAAGAATACTTAGACTTGGAAAGAAAAATTCCTTCATTGGTTTGCAAAACTTGGAGGCCAAGGAAATAGTGCAAAAAGCCTAAGTCTTCCATTTCAAATTTCTTCTTAAGGCTCATTTTCACATGGTTTAAAAGTTTTGAGTCACTACCAGTAAGGATAAGGTCATCAACATAAAGGACAAGGATTATGAGATGGCTTCCTACTTTCTTGGTATAAACGTTAGGATCAAAATGACGTCTAGAGAATCCATTGGTAATAAGAAAGTTGTCCATTTTGGCATACCAAGCTCGAGCAGCTTGCTTAAGACCATAAAGTGATTTCTTAAGGCGTCAAACAAGGATAGAGTCATTATGGACACAGCTAGGAGGTTGTTCCATGTAGATTTCTTCTTTCAAATCACCATGCAAGAAGGAGGATTTAACATCCATCTGATGGACCTCCCATTTATGTGAGGCAGCAAGGGCAAGAACAAGGCAGATGCAGACTTAGTTCTGTAGACCCATTTACTTCTTGCAATTTTTATTCCTTTTGGAAGACGTACAAGATCCCAAGTATCATTTTCCATTAAAGAACGATACTCCTCATTCATTGTTGTATCCCAATCTGTATGACCCGAAGCTTCTGCAAATGTCTCTGGATCATGAGTCTCTGAAACTTGAGCCAAAAGAGAAGAGGCTCACTAGAACTATGAACGCGCTCGACGTTGATCTGAAGGATCACCGACAAGATCACAAACTACTTCTCGTGTTGAATGGACCCATCGAGGAAGCGGTGGAACTGGTGCTTGTTCAAGTTCAAAGGACTCATCTGGAGGAAGGTCAGGAGGCAGAGGTGGATTTTCATCCTCACTGTCATCATCTAAAGAAGAAACCATAATAGGAACAAAATAAGGCACAAACGTCGAACATGGATCGCAGGCCGAAGAAGGCACAACTATCGAATTAGGCTCGCAGGCCAAGAGATTTTCATCAAATTTAACATCTCTTCTACGAATAATTTCATTACAATGTGGTTGAAGAAGTCTATAGCCTTTGACATCTTCAGAATAACCAACAAATATACACTTCTCACTTTTAGGCTGCAATGCTTTCCTTTTCTCATCAGGAATGTGAGCCCATGCTATATTGCCAAATACACATAAGTGACTTACATCTAGTTTAATTTTAGTCCAAGATTATTCCGGTGTTATATTTTTAAGAGCCTTTGTGGGAGTGAGATTGACTATGTAATTTTCACAATTGATTTCTTCCACCCAATACTTTAGACTTAATCCCTTACATTGGATCATATGATTAGCCATTTATTTTAATGTGTGGTTCTTTCTCTCAGCAACACAATTTTGTTGTGGTGTATATGGAATAGTGTGTTGCATTTGGATGCCCTGTGTAGTGGAGTAACTTGTAAAATTATTGTTCACATATTCACCTCCATTATCTGTTCTTAACCTTTGAATTTGATGTCCATATTGCTTTTCTACAAGGGATTTGTAGGCCAGAAACTTGTCAAAAACTTCTCTCTTAAGTTTTAAGAAGTAAACCCAAGTACATATGGAAAAATCATCAATGAAAGTTAAGAAATACTTCCACCCAGAAAAAGAAGGAGAAGAAAATGGACCACACAAATCACTGTGAACAAGTTGTAAAGGGCCCAAGGCGTGCAAAGAGACACGTTTGTCAAAATTGTCCCAATGATGTTTTCCGAGAACACAACTGGTACAAACACCATCTCTACATGAAACAAGAGGAAGACCAGTCACCATCTATTGATTACATAGTTGTTGCAATGAGCGATAGTTTAGATGACCAAACTGCTCATGCCAAAGTTTGCTCAAGTCATCGCTATGAGCAACAAAAACTAATGAAAATGTTGATGACCCAAAGTTGTCAAACTTGTACAACCTGGTAATATCATCAACAATTCCAGTTGCAAGAACATGCTTAGGATATTTTAGATCCTTGATTACAACTCGGTGAGGTGAAAACTCTATGGTTTTACCTTCACTTGAATGATTGATTTGATATACTGATAGAAGGTTACAGGAAAGACTTGGAACACATAATACATCATTTAAATGACCATTATCTACTTGAACTATTCCCGATCCTAAAACACTAAGAGATCTATCATCACCAACAAATATTTTCTTGGTGTTACATTCATTTAGAGCAAAAAATGTGGATTTATCCTTAGCCATATGATAAGATTCTCTTGAATCCATAAGCCACTAATTAGAATAAGAAGTAGAATTTGTGTTGAAGGAGAAACCAGAAGCGGAAAGTGCATGTCCATGAGAAGAAGAAGAAGAAGGAGAATCAATAATGATATTGTGCTTCTTCATCACTACTTCTAAAGCTGCCATCTTCTTGAATCATTTGGACTCATCATGAGCATCTTTATCACTAAAGTTGCAATTTCTGTCAGTCTTCTTATTTTTATATTTTGCTCGTTTGTCACCATTAGGAGTTGAAGTTGTTTGAGAAGGTTTGGGACCCTTATATTGCTTGTTGTTGTAGCAAGGATGTTGCTTCTTGGGATACTTGGGTGTATATTTCTGCTAGGCAACTAAGGCTTTGTTAGAGGTACCTACAGTGCTGATCACTCCAAGTTGTATAAGATTATCTTCCTCTCTAATCAAAGAAGAACAAAAGGACTCAAGAGTGGGTTTTTCATAAAATTTCCCTAGAGCCTCTTTCATGGCATAAAAGGTAGATACAAACATAGAATATGCACTACCTAGCTTAGAAATAATAAGATAGATGCAACGCTCTTCCTCCATTTTTATGTTACATTCTTCACATAAAATTTTGAGTGTTTTAAACTTAGATAGATAGTCTCCAAGGAAAGAAAAATCACTTGGAATCAAGGTCGGTATTTGATTTTCTAACTGTTGTGCTCGAATAATATTGAGTTTACCAAACACAGATTCAATCTTGTCCCAAGCTTCTTCGGGGTCATCAATTTCTTAAAGGTGATACCTTAAATCAGGAGAGATGGACATTCCCATTAGTCCACGTGCTTCATCATTCCTATTATCCCATTTGGCTTTCTTATCATCATCAATGGGTTCTTTTTCCTTTCCCAAGGTAATCTGGTACATGCCTCTACTTCTTAATAAATCTTCCATATGAGATTTCCATTGGAAGTAATTGTTGTTGGTAAGAAAGACATTACTTGTAGAAGCCATATTAAATATGCAGATAATGTGGATTTAAAAACTGAAACTAATGATTTGAATGGGAATATCTCGAAACGTTATGCGGTTTAAAAAAAAATGGGCACTGAAAATGGACTTCCAATGTGAGAGTTATGCCCTTTTTAAAAAAGGCATAAACGGTAACCAAATGACCACATGATAGTGTAAGTTGTTTTATGAATTGACCCACTTTTATAAAGAGAAGTGGGGATCATGTTTACAATGAAGTTACTTTATAATAGAAAAACTGCATGCAAAATAAATAAATATAAAATAAAATATTAAAGCTACTTATAGTGATTCACTTTTATACTTGAAGTGAAATACACATTACAATTTTAACATGAATTTTTTCAAAAAAGTAACAAAAGAGAGACTTGAACTCAAGACCTCTTACTTAGTAAGGCAAGTTTTAACCAAATGGTCTAGTAAAACATATTGTAATGTCCAGAAGGAGGATTGGGTGTGTTGTTGTTATTGTTGTGGAAGACGGCCTCAGAGAGCATGCTAAAAAAAAACTCTTTTCACACAAGCGTTTCTCGATAACAACAAGGGTTAGATCTCAGTTAGCTAACCCGGAAGATGCACCTTTTCCTAACTGTTTCTGATTTTTTGAGATCACAAAGGGCACGGGGAAAAGAGCATACACACATCTAAAAATGTAGCAACTCGGAAATAAAAAAATACAAACCAAAATAAAACCAAAATAAAACTTTGTAGAAATTAAATAAATACATATTCAAGCTTTATACCTCCGGATCTAACTATAATGGCCATATCTTGGGAAAAAAAAACCCTTTTCGAGTGAAACAAAAAGGGTTCGTGAATGAAACGAGTGCTCCAGACAGAATGGAACAGACCTCTTAGCCCTGAAATATACGAAAATGACATAAAATGGATATGATGCAACTCGTCTTCACAATCTCAATCTAGAACAGGAGCGGGTCTTCAAACAAGCTCTGATACTATATTCGACAACACATGTATTCCAATAGAGGATGAAAACATTCAATAACCACTCACATAACTAGATCAAAGATCAACACACTGATGTTTTCATATGGTAAAACACCTATGGGGAAACATCCACGACCCCAGCCAACGTGACCACTCAGAGCAGTTTATTAATGCAAAAGGAAAAGATTACAGAGAGATTTTACAATAGAGTTTCTCACAATCGATCATCAGAAAATGACCCTCCACTCTCTTTAAATAGATATCATGGACCAATCAGGTGTTAATCCATGGATTGATGGTCGTTAAAATCAAGGAGAGTATGAACCGTTAGACCACTCTATGTCGAAAACATATTGTGACGGTCAAATTTCCTAACTACAAATGCATACTAATGCACAATAAAGAAACACACTAGAAAACACACTTTTACCTAATGACACAGTAGACCAAATAGATCTTAACTAACTCCTAAGTGTCTAAATATCCTAACAAATCCTTTAGGACAAGTATATTCTTTAAGGGGGAGGGTATGTTAGGGTCCTAACATCCCTCACCACTCAAAGAGATAGAATAATACAATTTTCTATGTAATAAATACCATCATTAGAAAATAAGTGTTATGTAATAATGTGCACACATCTAATGTAAGAAGATTCACTAGAAGGTTTTGCCTCTATAAAATTATTCCTCTAAAATTTTCTCAAATAGTACAAATAGGGGTAGAAAGCATGGAAAATGTTGTCTTATTAAATCATTTGTACTCAAGCTCTACTCTATTGGATGTTTCACGCTTGAAGAGGCAAGTGAACTATGCTCTGAAGATAATAAAGGTATCATCTTTTGGATCTCTCATGTTGATATGCTTATTATTTGTTTCTTTTTACTAATTATTATTATACAATTTTGTTACTTCTTTGCATATTTCGTTTTGTTACTTTACGGATAAGTCATCCATAATGATATAAATTTGTGTTTCCCAAGAGTTTGGGTTAGGAGCAGTACGTCGTAGAGGTTCTTTCAGTACACATGGGGTAGATTCATCACTAGGATGTGGGATAATCAAAGGGGTAGCTACTAGTAATTGAGGTGCATTTGACATACTAAAAATAGAGTTGGGATGCATGTTGTATTAAAACCCATTAATCTAAACATGGATGTCTTCAGATGTCATGGGAATTCTACCTTTTGAAGGATTTTTGGGTTGAGCTTGACCCAGGTTGAGATATTCTTTCATCTTCTCGGTGGAGGGAACAATATCTTGATGTGTAGAAACCACTCCTTGTTGAGGGAATGGGTTGTGTAATATTGTTGGATGTGGTGGTTGAGGGAATATCTCCTGAAATTGTCAGGTGACCCATGGGGCAGGGGGCCCTTGGGTTCTCATCAATTCCTTCATTCCTTTGAAGTATGTGATTTGGGGGCAATGGTGAGTATAATTTCAACAACCACCACATAATTCATAGGGGGAGTTGGTTGAGAGGATGTTGTTCTTCCCATGTCATCATTGCCCTTTATTTTTTACTTTTTTTTGTTTTCATTAATAGCATTAGGAATTCCCCCTGTTTTAGGTTTCTTCTACTGACAGTTTTCCCCTATCCTTGGTTGGTATTGTGTTTATTTTTTCCCTTTTTCTTCAAGTTGTTCTATTGGGTGGAAGGTTTAACTATATTAATTTGTTCAAATGCTTGAACTTGTTTTACTAGAAAATGTTGGAGAAAGTTGACACCAACCCATTGTTGTGCCTATGGTGACATAACATTGGGTGGTCGAGGACTAGGGAATAGGTAATATGGGTTACTCTCTTATAGAGGCCCTTATGGATTGTATGATGTTGGGGATCCCTCGCTACAACTTCAGTCGCATGAAGGTCCATGTGTATGCACATAAATTGACATGTTTAGTTGAGGTAAAGGATTTATGGGATTGTCCCCCCCAACTATTGGATGGGGAGGGGAAGGGAATGGGCGATTGGGTACATAAGGTGAAACCATGATCTGAGGGTAGCATGGTTCTCCTATATAAGGGTTTGTGTGTTTAGTGGTATTTTATGAAGGTGTAGGTTTAACATATGGGTGGAGGTGGGTCATTGACCGAATCAGTGCATCGATTCAATGGGATGCTCTGACTTTTTTCTAATGGAATGGTAGAGGCATATGAACATCAAGGATAATCTCATAAAGATATCAAGATAGTGAATAAATTAAATCTGAGTGATGGGATTTAATTATTGATTCTTGTTTAGTTTGCGGCATGGTGGTGACCACATCTTTCTCAATGACAGGTAAAAGATATTTGATGAACCAATCAATAAGTACTTCCAGGGGGACCATATTTTTACCCAATCTCCTTCGCCATTCTCACTCATGGATGTCGTCTGCAATATGGGTGGAAGTAGTTTGGTGAAAATATGTAAGGATCTCCAAGGCAATGTCATGTTATAATGGTAACTAAAAAAAGGATAAGAAATCCTTGGTTAAATATGTCAAGGTTGTATGGGACCTTGTTTTTTTGTCTACATACCATTTCACGGAGGGACCCATTAAAGTTCATTGAAATAGTTGTAGGAAGATGAAATCAAACAATGATGCTGTTGGATGAGCTACCATAAGTGAAACATCATAAGATGGTTGGTCAGATCTTCACTTGGTTTCCTGTCAAACTTAGGAATGTCTGAAGGTACATTGGTCAACAAGTTTATCCAATATACATCATGTAAAATGGGGTCAGTGGTGAGATTTATCAAATCATGAATATTCAACGACACCATATATTCTAGGTTTTGTGGTATTTTCATTGTGGTTAATGGTCGAGAGTTGATTCTTGAGGATGAAGGGCTATTGGATGTGTTGTTGGGGAAGTTGAGCATAGCAAGGTAGGACCAAGAAAGGCTGAACCGAGTATTGATTTACTCAAAGGTGAGTAACGATGTTGAACTAGTGAAGTGGTGAAAGTAGGAATACCTCCCAGCATTGGTGAGAGGAAAATAATGCATCTAAAATGTTGGGGAGGAAGTAGATCACCTATGGTTTTAGACAAGAAAAATTATGTGTTATTTTCTTTAAGTGAAAATCTAACTGACTTTTCCTTTGAAAAATAAAGATGGCCTAGTTTAACAAGAATCAAATATAAATATGGTCAGTGTCAAATGGTTACAACATACATTCATGAGATTAAAATAATTTTTTTGGTTAGGGTTGGAAATTTTCCGCACGGGGGAATAAAATCTAAAAGCACATGTCCTAAATACATAGTGTCCTTCCTATAAATGTTATTGGGCCTTCCAATATCTCTCGAAAATGGGGAATGAACCCATCAGAAGAGAGTCTAGTGAAGGTATTATAGATCAGTTATAATGAGGGGTAGAGGGTGCATATCCCAGAAGGGCTCTTAATATTTCCCAATAGTCGTTCAAAATGTAACCTCAGAGTAGTTGAATCCCACAACTGTCACCCATGAACAAAATCGTAGTTTTTTTCCACTAAGTTACATCCTTCAAGTGCAGTACATAAATCTCATCCTCAAAAGGCAGACACAACCTAGTATACCTCACAAGAACTAGATGGTTGAAGAAGGCTTGCACAGAACAATTGAACCTAATCTTTTTCCCCTTCAAACGTATCTCCCTGCCTTATGGTGTAGGAACACTTGAGGTGAAGCATTTAAAGTTCCTTAAATAGTCAACTACTATGTATCTAATGAAAAATTATAATGAGGTTGTGTAGAGTTTTGAAATTTCCAACGTTTTGAGTGGACACTCCACCCATCATCATGTGTCCACTCGAAATGTTGAATGTTTCAGAACTCCACACAAATTTTTTTATCCACA
This sequence comes from Picea engelmannii, assembly GCA_009831015.1. Lineage (NCBI taxonomy): Eukaryota > Viridiplantae > Streptophyta > Pinopsida > Pinales > Pinaceae > Picea > Picea engelmannii. The sequence goes on from ML788319.1 coordinate 676,138, forward strand.
AGAATTTCTAATATTATGACTAACTATGAAAACCTACATACTCGGACTAAATTAAATTTGTTTTGTGACCTCTTGAGGAGTATTTTAGTAGGTTATTAGAGTTGTGTTTTAAATTTTTTGGGGGATTGGTATCATGGACCAATATCATTGCTTAAGGGAGTTTTGAAGTATCTTTGAGAAATCTTAAGTCTTTCTAACCCCCCTAGATCACTTGTGGGTGCAAGGAGGAAATCATACTCTTTCAAAAGTGAGTCAAAGATTTCTTAATGTGTGTGAGAGTGATTGTGCGAGGGTGAAGTGTGGGACAATATGTTTATAAGAAAATTTGCAACATGTGGAAATCATGGGGTCCATTACTTTTACCTAATTAAGCTCTAAATGTGTTTTTGCAACCTTGCATAATTGGAAAAAATGAAACTAGTCCTAATTAGTAAAAGTTGTGGACTTTTTGTGGTCCATTTCAATCCGTTAACTCCCTAAGTGTTCTTTTACGAAATGAAATCTCTCCTAGATTGTACAATTAAGTGGACAATTGTGGTCCTTCTAATGCTTTAACTCCCTAGTCTTGTGTTTGCAAAAAATAAACAATGAGGTGCGCATGTGTGGGTGATTTAGCCTCACCTAGGTACTTGACCAAACTTTTGAAGGAAAAAACATATCCAACATGTGCACATTTTGGGTGCTTACTTTCAAATTTAACTTTAACCACTATGTCTTGTTGTAATGGAGATGGAGAAGTCTTCTAAAACTCTTTCTAATTCACCAATATCTCCCGAGTGAGTGTGAGTTGAAGATCATAATTGGGGTAGAAAATAAATCTCCTAATCCCAAAAAATAAAGTAATCAATGAAAAGATCTAACTAAAAGTTCATGTGCATAAGAAACAACTCTTGTGGAAAGGTGGAATAAATTTTCATTCCTTTTATGCAAGAATCAACAGAAAGAAAAAAAAATAGTCTTACAAATTGAAAGTAATTGAATTCTTAGCCCCTATAGGTGGGTCGGGTTGAAAACACTCTCGGCCTAGGGAGAAAACACGTTTTGTGTGGGTCATAGTGGTGACATGTGCGCTGATGTGCACAGACTAGAAAATGATAGAATTTAGTGATAGGTGAGATTTGTAAACCTCTACGCGACTATTCTTTTGAAAGTTGTACATAGTATGTCATCATGAACGTAAAGGAAATACAAAAAAATCATGAAGTTATGAGGGTCCAAATGCTTGGTTTGAATGTTGGGGTAGGCTAGTTTGGTGACCTAGAAAACAACATAGGTGAGAGAAGGGGATATTAAATTTTATAAAGAAATAAATAAGAGTTAGAACACTGGTGGATTCACCAATCTATTGTGTCTCTTTTTCCACTTGAGTGAGGAATACATACAATTTAGTGTTATCATAGGATTAAAAAGAACCATAGTCAATTGTTATAATGTTAGTGATACACTACAAAACAAATAATATAAACAAAATAAATAAATAATTGAAAAAAATGTAAAAAAAAACAATTAAAGACAATAAGATTAGTTATACCAATGGAGATACATTGAGTACAAGAGCGTAGAGGAATAGATGAGAAGGTGAGCTCCCTTCTTCCTCCTTGGGATGGGTTATTTTTTCCCTTCTAGAAGCTCTTTCTCTCTCTCTAAATGAAATGGTAAGAATATGTGTACAAAACTCTCAACAAGTGATATGTTTAATACACCAAGTTATAATTCCTATGAAAGTATGGACAAGATTGTGAGAAACAAGGAATATCTAAGCTCATGCAACTAGCATAAAATTACTAAGAAAACAAATATTTTTATATTTATTGCTGATAGACAAATGGAACAACCAGGTTGAAATCAACAGACCATGACTCCATGAGTGGGGAACATGTTGGAACTTCCTCAGGTCTGAATGTTACAAGTGACAAATAAGGAATTTGGCCATTGGCAGCCCCTAAAAATTAGGGATTTGTAAAGCTGTGAAAATTCCCAAGACGGAAAATACTTAGGCACAAGATGCTTTTACATATATAGCATATGGGAAGAGGAAGTTTCTTAGTATGTAGGGGAAAGAAGAATAGCACTTGTTGTATGAGCACTACTTTTTGAGTGTGAGGCAAAGATAATATCTTTCTGAGACTGAAGAAAGAATATAGCTAAGGAGGAGTTATGGAGTTCGCCCTCATGTATTCATGGTCAGGCTAGGGGGGTGAATGGAGCAAGTATATTGGTTTTTCTATTCTATGGTTAGGAGGAACTTGGTTGTTCCCTTTGTTGTTTCAACACTTATTCAGATATGTTCATCTACTCTCCTCTGGTTGAATTTTTGTTGATTAAATAGTTGGTAGTATACATTTTTCTTAGTCTTGGATGGATGTCCTATTGTTTATGAATGATAGAATACATCTACTTATGTTAGTATAATGATATGAATTTTCTTTGTTAGATAATGGATATGTGGGATTTGACGAATTCTAGGATGAGTCCTTGGAGGTTTGATTTTGTTAATAAATGAATTAATAAAGCTAATGTGTCTTATCTGTTGTAGGAATAGATTTATTTTGTTAATGAATGAATTAATAAAGCTATTGTGTGTTATCTATTGTAGGAATAGACTTATTTTTTTAATGAATGAAGTCATAAAGCTACTGTGTATTATCTGTTGTAGGAAAATATTTATTTTGTTAATGAACGAAGTAATAAAATTACTTCATGATGAATTATGGAGGGTACACAGGGTATGCCTATAAGTAAATAAAATAGAATCATTTCAGGGTTATTTTAACCTCTACTAGGCATGTGAACATATGCATATAGATGTGCATATTCAAGTAATATTAAACTGATAAAGTACTAAACACAAATTCTGGAGACATATAAACATAAATTTGTATACATATTTCTGTGGATTGGAATATGCACAACTTTATAAAATAACTAAGGGATGTTCGATATTTTTATAAATATCGGAGTAGACCCAGAAGGAATGGAATTTCATATATGAATACATGTTGTGGTCGATATAGAGTTTTTTGAGTTATGAAATATCTAATACACAAAAACTAATGATTGACTGTTACATAACTTGAAATTCGAGTTTTTCCATTAAAACTGACTATATAATTGGAGCAAATAGTTACAGTCATGTTTAAGTACAATAACGCAGAGGCACAGGTTTGGTAACGTAAACACGTAAAACATGTTTCATATTTCAGAGTCGCTAGTCTTCAACTTTAAATAACACTGCATTTGTAACTCTCAAATAGTGAAATATTATTTCAGTATGGGGTATTCCCCTATGTATTGTTTCAAAGTTTAAACTTACAAATGACCAACTGCTTATAGAAGTCTGTTATAAAATTTCCACAATAAAAGAATTCTAGGACAAAACCGTATCCTTACAGTAGAACCTAAGGATAAAATTGTTTTTAAAACGCTGCAAGTTGGAACCCGAGTACCTTTTTGCGCAAGGTGTTTCCTTGGGAATCCAAAGACTTCAGATGTTAACAAACTTGCAAGGAAACCAAGAAATGTTAATTAGTATTAAGTTATAAGTGAGCAAAATTCAAATGTCAAACATAGAATAATTACCAGGATAAATTCTATGACAAATAAATATTACGGATGTAATTTATAACTTCACTTAGCTTGTGATTTGGTGCCCATTGTTTTCCCATCTGCGTCGTCGAAAGAATCATCCACATATTGAAGGGGGAGAGGTGGACCAAGGTTTTCCTGATGGGTACCCTCGCAGTAAACATGGATCCTATCATTAGATCACAATAATCAATCCTTAACCATAAATGACAGAAGAAAATAAAGAGAAACTTGTTAAACCAGAATTTTCAAGAACACACAGAATAAAAGAAGATCACAATGGATTAACTACCGGATTTAGGAATGGAGAATAAACATAAATATTTTAAGAGTTATTAAGTTCTGGAATAATACTATACAATGGGAATATAGACCTTGTATATATGCATGTACATGCATGATTAGAGTAAATAGAGTAATTTTTTATTGAAGTCGAACTTTATACAACAATAGAGAAACCCTCACCATGAATACGAGAATGTAGTTGTGACTTCACAACTTTAAATCCGAGAATTCCAGATCTCCATAGTAAGTCAAGAAGTTGATAACTTGAAAACTGGATGCTAAAATGAACAGAGTAAACAAGGGAAAGGTGAAAACTATTTTTACAGTGATCACAGTAGGGGACAATGCTTGCAAAAATAGTAAGTTTAAACAACGCAGATCGAGACCTTTCCCTGACAAAAAAACATCACGAAAGAAGATATGGGTCTTTCCAAAGAACTTTAGCATTCGTTCTTATACAAGACTACTCAACATCTATTTCTTTTAGGGGTCATTATAATAGGGTTTACTCACTGGTCTTATTGGGATAGGTATGCCAGGAGAAACTCCAAAAATAAATACCAGGTTACATAATAAAAAAATATGACTGAGGGTATTTGTTGTTGACATAAACCTAAACACATTCGAGACTATCCCCAAATCAAAAACTGAAGACCGCCTATGTAGAAAAATTCACAAGTTAATGGATCTTGCAGAAGTGAGCGGCTACCTCACGGAAGAAGACACGAGAAGTCACCACTGTAGACCCATATATCTATCCATGAATGGAGGAAATATTATAGAGAGTTAAAGAATAACGAAGGGGAGAACCTTCACTAGAAATTGTAAAGAATAATAGTTGCAGAGATATCATCATCATGACTAAAACCTTCTGAAATTAACACCTGAGTACAAATAGCATAAGCATGTCATGGACTTACCACGAAGTCGCGTAGCCTTGTCTGCATTCCACTGGGTAAATATCTCTAGGTCATTGGCCTTCCTCGTCGAAGGGAAACACAGAGTTAGCACTAAAGCACCACGCATAAGACTCACAATAGTCCTGGAAAACTCTTCCCTGCGCAAAATAATAGTGGGAAGTACGAAGACTGTATCTGACCATGTGATGGTATGGAGGTGGCACATTTGGATTGGACATAGGGTCTAGTGATAACCTCAGGACTACCTCTCATAGGTCTTCATTAATGGACTTGACATAGGTTTTTAACTCTCTTCTGACAAAACCATTTCGAATTCATATTGAGTTATTACAAGAGAGGAAAATTCCTTTAAGGAATGATACAAATGATTATCAAATCTAGTTTTATCATTCAGTTAAGGCGTGACTAATAGTTCGCTATCGATAAAAAATCTCGAAAGGAAAACTATGATAGTAATATTCAGAAGCTTCATCACGACCGGTGTTCACAAGGCCTATTGTTCGGACAACTAAATTAATGTATAATCATCATTATGTTATGCCTGCAACTTTTTCATTAAGGGTGCATTCTTTAAACTCACTTTCATTTAGATCCTATATGACATGAACAATGTTTATTGCATAGGGAGTTTTCTTTTTGTAATTTCTAATGGGGTTTTCTTATGTCCTCTAATATGGAGGTCTATGCTTGGAAATTGGTATAAGACTAAGAGTCCTATGTATAATACAAACACATATATGGAAGGATTTTAATACTAGTAGGGTTGAAGGTTTATAAATATCAATGTTTAAAATATGGAAAGGTTAATCCTTGTATATATGCTTGAAATCTGAGAGGTTAGGTTATAGAAAAGTCACCCTTGCCCTTCTGTATAGGATTACTGTGCAGTATGAAGTAAGTCAGAGTTAGAATCTTTTTTTATTATAGCTTGTTGTTTGGATAACTGGAAAATATAAACCTTGCAGTAGTTAACAATGATGATAATTACCTACTTACATTAACTATAAGTCTTCTGAAATAAGTTATTCAAAGAGAAAGAAGATGTAATGTTCCTAATAAGTTTTTTTTTTTATTGGTAAATTTGGGGTAGATTACATATGGTATTAGAGAAAAGGTTACAACACTTGGACCTTAAACAGGACCAAAAATTGTTTTCTTAGCACATGCTTTCTATTTTTGAAAAACTAACAAAACAATTACTATTACCAACATAAAAAAAAAAAAATTGTTGTGACCATGGCAACACATAATGAAGTTGAGATCAAACTCAAGGAGAATCCTGAGTAAGGACCTTCTGAAGAACATAGGCAAAACAATGACAAAAGTTCACCTATCGAGGTTCTAGAAACCATGAGAAATATCATTGTGGAAATGCAAGTTTTCAAAGAAGACAATGAGAAACTGAGAAAGGAAAAACAAGAACAAGAAGAAATAAATGAAGTACTTCTACGTAGCATAGTAACAAAGAAGAGCCCGAAGGACAATAATGAGGATGAGGAGGTTAGAAAATGGGCCTCCAAAAATTCTGGTCCTGAAGGAGAAAAAGAAGACAGCTCTCCCGAATGTACACCCTTAGGAGAAGATAAAACAACCATAGGAAGGAAAAGGAAACAGGTGGACCATCTTGAGGGAGATCTTAAGAAAATCAAACCATCCACCTTTGATGGGGAATCTAGGACAGGAGAGGAGGCTGAAGCATGGTTAATAGAAACAAAAAAGTATTTCCATATCTACAACTATTCCAACAATATGAAGGTCAGAATGGCCATCTATAATCTGAAAGGAAAATCAAGAATATGGTGGCAGGACCTAAAGCTGGCCAAGGGCTTAAAGAAAAAATAGATGGAGTGGTCGGAGTTTAAGAAATACTTTACGAAACAATATTTATATGAAATTTACTATGAAAGAAAAACCAAGGAGTTTTATGAACTATGACTCGGTCAAATGTCTATGGATGACCTAATAAAAAAATTCTTGGAATTATTAAGGTTCATGCCTTATATATGGGAGGAAAAAGTACAAATCCAACGATTCCTAAGTTGTTTACCATAGTCCTATAACGAAATAATCGAATTTGACAACCCCAAGTCTTTAAGTGAAGTTTTCAGGAAGGCCCGAATGTGTTACGACCAATACACACAGTGGTCAGAACATCCCAAGGCTTGGAAAGACAAGAAACAAGAACGAATGAACCAACGGAAGAAGGGATACCAACCATCCCCTTTCCATAATGCAGTAAATATTTTTCCAAGGAAAAAGTTTCAGAACACCCAAGGAGGTGGTAAACTAGTTAATCTGGGAACAAAGAAGTTTGGGGACAACCCAAGAGAACCGTTAAAATGCTTGGAATGTGGATAACCTAACTTAAGGAGGAGCTTTCCACGATTAACTTTGGTAGCCATAACTATGGTTCACAACCTACAGGAAGCCTCTACGGTGGGAGATGTGGGCAACAGTTTACATCAGATCAATGTAGTCATGGACGATTGACAAGATGATCACCATTACACTGCAGTTGAAGTTGAAGGTAAAGTTAACAATACTCGTGTTTATGTTTTAATTGATTCTAGATCTACTTTGAGTTATATTTATCCTTGTTCAATGGATTCAAATAAACTTAAAAAAGAAAGACATGCAAAATATTGGCTAGTACAACTAGCAACAAGAACAAAAAGAAAAGTATATGATTTTATTTATGACTGTGAGTTCAATTTAGGTGGTCAAAAAACAAAGATAAATCTAAATATTCTACAGTTAGGGTCTTATGATATAATTATCGGAATGGAATGGTTAGAAAGGAATAAATCAATTTTAGATTGTTATGAAAAATCACTCAATTGTAAAGACAAAAATGACATTGTTAGGACAATACAAGGCATACAAAAACCAGTCTCAGTTAGGCAGATTTCAGCAATGAAATTTAAGAAGTGCATGAGAAAAGGTTGTCAGATTAATGCTATCCAAGTTACAAATATATTGGAAAAAGAAAACAAACCTAGCTTAGAGGATTTTTTCGTCTTGCATGATTTCAGAGATGTGTTTGTTGATGAGATACCTAAATTTCCCCCAAGGAGAGAGATAGAATTTTCTATCGATCTTCTGCCCGTGTCAGCTCCTATATCCAAGGCGCCCTATCGAATGAGTTTACCTAAATTAACATAATTAAATATTCAACTACAATAATTGTTGGACAATGAATACATCTGGCCAAGTGTATCACCATGGGGAGTACCAGTCTTTTTGTTCGACAACACAGGTATTCCAACAAAGGAAGAACACCTTCAGTAACCAGTCACATAACCAGATCAAAGATCAACACACTGATGTTTTCACGTCGTAAAACCCCTACGGGGAAACATCCACGGCCCCAGCCAACGCATCCACTTGGAGCAGTTTATTAATGCAAAGAAAAAGATTACAGAGAGATTTTACAAGAGATTTTATCACAATCGATCATCGTCAAATGACCCTCCATGCTCTTTAAATAGAGATCATGGACCAATCGGGTGTCAATCCACAGATCAATGGCTGTTAAGATCGAGGAGAGTATGAACCGTCGGATCACTCTATGTCGGGAACATATCGTGACCGTCGGATTTCCTAACTACAAATGCATACTAATGCATACTAAAGAAACACACTTTTTACCTAACGACATATTAGACCAAGTAGATCTTAACTAACTCCTAAGTGTCTAAATATCCTAACATCCCCCCTTAAGGACAACTTGGGATAGGATTGAAGGATTTACAATAATGACACAATAGGAGAAGAAAGGAGGCATTAGAACCTATCCCCCCTTAATGACAACTTCCTGAACTCCTAACATAGATCGAAGTTTGGAAAACTTCGCTTCTATAAGAGACTTTGTGAAAATGTCTGCAACTTGATATTCTGTAGGGCAAAAGAGCACTTCAATAACTTGATCATGAATGAGATTTCTGATGAAGTGCATGTGTAGCTCGATGTATTTGCTGTGCTGATGTTGAACTGGGTATTTGGCAAGCTTGATGGCACTTTGATTGTCACACCAAAGTCTGGTCGGATGCTGTTGCTGGAATCCAAACTCGGAACAGATCTGTCGAAGCCATAGGGCTTCCTGACTTGCATTTACCGCTGCTCGGTACTCTGCTTCTGCTAAAGAAAGTGCAATAGCCTGTTGTTTCTTACAGGCCCAAGTGATAGGTCCTGAACCAAGGCTAAAAACATAACCTGCAGTAGACTTCCGATCATCGGGGTCACCAGCCCAATCTGAATCAGTGAAACCAACCAATAAGGGAATCCCCCCTGAACTGTAATGTATCCCAAACTGAACAGTACCACGAACATAGCGAAGTATCCTTTTAGATGCTTTCCAATGGCTTTCATGGGGTGTTTTCATATATCGGGCAACAATACCAACAACA
>ML788319.1:688860-730459 GCA_009831015.1 Picea engelmannii
CTAAAAGAGTAGCAGCCCGGAAAAAAAATACAAACCGAAATAAAATCAAAACTTTGCAAAAATTTAAAAATGCGTATTCAAACTTTATACCTCCGGATTCTGATTGTAATGGCCGTATCTTGGGCAAACGGAAACCTTTTCGACTGAAACGAAAAGTGTTCCTGAATGAAAAGCATGCTCCGGACGCAATGTAACAGTCCTTTCAGCCTAGAAATGTACATAAATGTCAGAAAATGGATATGAGTCAACTCAGCTTCACGATCTCGATCTACAACAGGAGCGGGTCTTCAAATAGGCTCTGATACCATGTTCGACAACACAGGTATTCCAACAGAGGATGAACACATTCAGTAACCACTCACATAACCAGATCAAAGATCAACACACCAATGTTTTCACGTGGTAAAACCCCTATGGGGAAACATCCACGGCCCTAGCCAACGCGACCACTTGGAGCAGTTTATTAATGCAAAGAAAAAGATTACAGAGAGATTTTACAAGAGAGTTTCTCACAATCGATCATCGGAAAATGACCCTCCATGCTCTTTTAATAGAGATCATGGACCAATCGAGTGTTAAGCCACGGATCAATGGCCATTAAGATCGAGGAGAGTATGAACCATCGGATCACTCTATGTCGGGAACATATAGTGACCGTCGGATTTCCTAAATACAAATGCATACTAATGCATACTAAAGAAACACACTTTTTACCTAACGACATATTAGACCAAGTAGATCTTAACTAACTCCTAAGTGTCTAAATATCCTAACACTTTTTTGTTAAAAATAAAGACAAAACTCTAAGATTATGCATTTATTACATTCAATTAAACAAAATGACGGTTAAGAACAAATACCACTTACCTAGGATCAATGTTCTGTTCGATCAAGTAGATGAGGAAAATATTTTTTCTAAATTGGATTTAAGATTTGGTTATCACCAGGTTAGAATAAAATATGAGGACATAAGTAAAACAACATTCAGAATGAGATATGGACATTACGAATTTTTTGTTATATCGTTTGGTCTCACTAACACGCCAACAACATTTATGTGTTTAATGAACACAATTTCCAGTTAGTACTTGGATAAGTTTGTTTTGGTATTTATATATGATATCCTAGTGTATTCTAAAACAAAAGAACAACACAAAGAACATATAAGGATAGTACTGCAAACTTTAAGAAAACACAAACTTTATGCTAAATTCGACAAGTGTCACTTTTATCAAAATAAAATACAGTACCTTGGACATGTAATATATGAAGAAGGTATTGCGGTCGACCCAGAGAAAATAAGAGCCATCATGGAATGGACAATCCCTAAGGACGTAGCGAACATCTGGTCATTCATGGGAATCAATGGATATTACCGTAGATTTATAGAGGGATTCTCCAAGATTGCATACCCTATCACATCTTTACAAAGGAAGGGAACCAAGTTTAATTGGTCACAAAAATGTCAAGACAATTTTAATAAGTTAAAGGAATTGCTAACAACCACACCCATTTTAAGGGTAGAAGACACGGATAAAGACTTCACAGTCTGTGTAGATGCGAGTAAACAAGGTTTGGGAGGTGTCCTAACTCAAGAAGGGCATGTTATTTTTTGAGTCCCGAAAACTAAAAGAACAAGAGAGAAACTATGTCACTCATGACTTAGAGTTAGCAGCTATCATCCATGCTTTAAAGATGTGGCGACACTATATAATGGGCATAAAATTTATGTTGTTGACCGATAATAGTGGTGTGAAATTTTTTCTTATTCAACAAGACCTTAACGCAAGGCAGGCAAGATGGCTGCCCTTCTTGAGCGAATTCGACTTCTAGGTAAGACACATCAAGGGTAAGGAAAACAAGGTGGCAAATGCTTTAAGTAGAAGAATTCATGGGTTGCTTGAAATGAACATTAGCAGGGTTGAAAGCGACCTTGAGCAAACAATAAAGGATGCAAGTAATAATGATTAAAATTACATTAAAACAATGGCATATTTACAAAATAATGATGAAAATTTAGGCAGAACATATATGATTTTAGACAGAAATGGTCTAATAAGATTCAAAAACAGATTATACATACCAGATTCTATTGAATTAAAGTTAATAGTTTTCGACAAAGTACACAAGAAACCATGTTTTGGTCATCTGGGATACCAGAAAATGGAAACAACACTAAGGAAGTTATTTTATTGGCCTAATATGAAGGGAGAAGAATGAAAATACTTATCTAAGTGCCAAATTTTTCAACCAGTGAAAGATGAACACCAGCATTCGGCCAGCCTGTTGCAACCTCTACCTGTGCCAAAATGGAAATGGGAGACTATATCACTGGATTTTATCACATGTTTTCCTAGAATTCAAAAACATAATGATTCAATCATGGTAGTAATTGATAATCTTAGTAAGTCTGCACACTTTATTTCTGTAAAGTCTACTTTTAAAGCTATTAACATTGCTAAAATGTTCATGAAATAAGTTTTTAGACTGCATGGTGTTCCTAAAATTGTGATTTTGGATAGAGATGTACAATTCACATCTACATTTTGGAAAGAATTGTTTGAAGGGCTAAAAACTAACTTGAATTTCAGCACAAACTACCATCCACAAATGGATGGGCAGACTGAACGAATAAACCAAATCATGGAAGATATGCTACGAATGTACGTAAGGAAGAAACCAAGTAAGTGGGAAGACTACCTGCACTTGCTGGAATTTGTGTACAACAATGGTTACCAGACATCGGCTAAGATGATCCCCTTCGAAGTAATATACGACATACAGTGTATGACTCCATTTAGCTGGGATAACCCAGTTGACAAACTCATGGTGGGACCCAAAATGGTCCAGGAAATGGAGAATATGGTAATAAAATATACACAGAATTTAAAAGAATCACAGGACAGACAAAAAAACTACGTAGATCTGAAAAGAAGACACCAGGAATTCCAAGTTGGAGACCGCGTCTATTTAAAAGTAAAATATAGAAGAAGTTCACTTAAGCTAGGAAACTATTCCAAGTTGGCACCCAATTTTTTTGGCCCTTTCGAGATCTTAGCTCAAATTAGACCCATGGCATATCAACTTGCACTTCCTGCAAATTTGAAAATTCATAATGTATTTCATGTTTCTTTGTTAAAAAACTGTGTTCATGATCCTACTCGCATGATCGATTGGAACATGGTGTAGGTGTAAATAGAAGACGAGTTCCAAGCAGAACCTCTGCACATTCTGGACAGGAGAGAAATAACACTATGGAACAAAGTTGTCACCCAGGTAAAAGTGCAATCGAAGCACTTTAGTCCCAAGGAGGCCACTTGGGAATTTGAAGGAAATTTGCAGAAATGTCGTCCAACCCTGTTTTGAGAAAGGAACAAACACTAAGGAAAGTGTTCACTGAAGGGGGGAAGGATGTAACATCCCCAAAAATAAATTATTATTGAAGTCTAGAAAATACTTAGGAATTTATTTCCATTTTTGGTAACTTTGAAATTGGTTCAAATTATTTCCATTTATGGCAATTCCGACTATCGAATTTAGTTAATTGTAATTTATTTTTGTGACTGTTGGGAAAATATTTGATTTGACCAATCAACTCTTTGATTATGAAACTTGTAATAAAACATATATTTTTATATTTATTGCTGGTAGACAAATGGAACAACTAGGTTGAAATCAACTGACCATGACTCCATGAGTGGGGAACATTTTGGAACTACCTCAGGGATGAATTTCACAAGTGGAAAATCAGGAATTTTACCATTGGCAGCCCCTTAAAATCAGGGATTTGTAAAGCTACGAAAATTCGAAAGAGGGAAAAGACCTAGGCACAATATGCTTTTGCATATATAGCATATGGGAGGAGGCACGATGATGCCTAGTATGTTGGGGAAAGAAGAATATCACTTGTTCTTATGAGCAATGTGTTGGGCAATTCAATTGCTTAAATTGCTTTCATTTAGTTATCAACCAGGGATGCTCGTAAGCTTGTGATGATGCCAACAAAATATATGCAGGAGTAGGCATCTAACTCTAATCTAAGAAAATTCAATAAAATCCTAACTCTTTCATTCCACTTAATAAGACTTAGTTGTTGTAGGAAAGAAAACACTAGCTGCCTTACAGGAGGTCCTCTCATGATGTTTCACAAAACCTATCAACAATCAAGATCATCAAGTAAGCACTCATGCATTGAAAATAAATACACTTAAAAAGGATTAGTTTTTGTGGGCATGAAAACAATAGCTCCCTTACAGGAGGTCTTCTCGTAATGTTTTAAATAACCTATCAAAAATCAAGATGATCAAATAATTCTAATAAAAACAATAAAGCATATAAACCTATTCAAAGCATTAGAACAAGAAAAAAATGCTACTATGGTCTATTTGGAGTGAGATCAATTCTCCCAAGAACAAAGTAACACATAAACTAAAGAATTCTAAATCTAAACTAGAGAATGGAAACTGATGTGAAAATAAAGCTTGATTCTTATTCCATCATAAGTTGGACACAATGCTCCAAGTGTCCTCCCTTTGAAATGGAGGAGGCACTCCTATTTATACAAAAAATTGAGATAAGTTAGATCCACAAATCTCTCCTAGATCCACAAATGTCTCATTTGATTACAACCATGTGCTCACACATATCAAGTGATATCTCTATAAATCCTCTCACAAATCTCTCTTTCATGATTAATATCCATCCAAGATACTTGAGTAAATCTCCAAATCTTCATCAAATCTTCAACGGGTTGAAGAGGATTCGAATTTGAGGCTTGATGGTCAAGTTTGACTTGATTGGAGTCTTCAAATACACCTGTAAACATCATGAAACTCATCCCACTTTCATATATAAGTGTAAACATGTAATTTTTCCAATATTTAATCATAAATTCACTCAAAAACACTAAAATAGATGCATTGGAAAATACTATGTCTAAAACCCATGTAATCATTAAAATGGTTTAATGTAAGGGTATGGGAAAGTGAAATATGGTTAAAAGTGAAGTGAAAGGTGGTAAAAAGATGGTACTTTAGCGATCCAACAGAATTCTTTCTGAGTTTGAGGCAAGGAGAAGATATTTGTGAGACTAAAGAAGGACTATAGCTAAGGAGGCATTCTAGAGATCCCCCTCATGGATTCATGGTTAGGTTAGGGGGTGAACGAAGCAGGTAGATTGGATGTTATTTTATATGGTTGGGAGGAACTTGGTTGTTACCATTGTTGTTTTAGCACTTGTTCAAATATGTTCATCTACTCTCCTCTAGTTGAATTTTTGTTGATTAAATAGTTGGTAGTATACATTTTTATTATTCTTGGTTGGATGTCCTATTATTTATGACTGATATAATACATCTACTTATGTTAGTAGAATGATATGAATTGTTTTTGTTAGATAATGGCTAAGTGGGGTTTAACGAATTATAGGATGAGTCCTTCAAGGTTTGATTTTGTTAATTAATGAATTAATAAAGCTATTGTGTGTTATATGTTGTAGGAACATATTTATTTTGTTAAAGAATGAATTAATAAAGATGTTGTGTGTTGTTTGTTGTAGGAACATATTTATTTTGTTAATGAATGAAGTAATAAAGATACTGTGTATTATCTGTTGTAGGAACATATTTATTTTGTTAATGAGCGAAGTAATAGAGTTATTGTATGTGGAATTATGGAGGGTACATGGGGTATGCTTATAAGTAAATAAAATAGAATCATTTGAGTGTTATTTTAGTATGGGGTATTCCCCTATGTCTTTCTTCAAAGACTCAACTTACAAATGACCAGTTGCTTATAGAAGTCTGGTATAAAATTTCCACAATAAAAGAATTCTAGGACAAAACCGTGTCCTTATAGTAGAACCTAAGGATACAATTGTTTTTAAAACATTGCAAGTTGGAACCCGAGTACGTTTTTGCACAAGGCATTGCCTTGGGAATCCAAAGACTTCAGAAGTTAACAGTCCAACAATGAAACAAAAAATGTTAATTAGTATTAAGTTAGAAGTGAACAAAATTGAAATGTCGAACATAGAATAATTACCAGGATAAATTCTATGCCAAATAAATATTACAGACATAATTTATAACTTCACTTAGCTTTCAATTTGGGGCCCATTTTTTTTCCATCTGTGTCGTCGAAGGAATCATCCACAGACCAAATGGGGAGAGGTGGACCAATGTTGGTCTGATGGGTACTCTCGCAGCAAACAGGGGTCCCATCATTAGATCATAGTAATCAATCCTTAACCATAAATGCCAAAAGAAAATAAAAAGAAACTTGTTAAACTAGAATTTTCAAGAACGCATAGAATAAAACAAGATCACAACGGATTAACTATTGAATTTCTAAACAAAGAATAAATGTAAATATTTAAAGAATTATTAAGTTCTTGAATAATACCATACAAAAAGAATCTATACCTTGTATCTATGGATGTACATGCTTGATTAGGGTAAATATAGTAATTTTTGAATTAATCCAAACCCTCTACAACAATAGAGAAAACCTCACCACAACTACGGGGATGTATTTGTGACTTCATGAATTTAAGTCTGAGAATTCTAGATCTCCACATTAAGTCAAGAAGTTGATAACTTGAAAACTTAACGCTAAAACAAATACAGTAACAAAGGGAAAGGTGAATTTTTTTTTTATAGCGATCGCAATTGGGGACAACCCTTGTAAAAAGAGTCAGTTTAAAGTACACAAATCGATACATTGCCCTGATGGAGAAACCTCACTAAAGAAGATATGGATATTCCCAGAGAACTTTAGCATTCGTTCTTATACAATACTACTCGGCATCGAGTTCTTTTAGGGGTCATTATAATAGGGTTTAATCACTGGTTTTACAGCGATAGGTATGTCACGAGAAACTCCCAAAATAAATACTAGATTACACAATAAAGAAAAATGACTCAGTTTATTTTTTGTTGACAGAACTCTAAACACATTCAGGACTATCCCTAAATCAAAAAGAGAACACCACATGTGTAGAAAACTTCACAAGTTAGTGGATCCTACAGAAGTGAGCGACCAGCTCAAGGAAGAAGACACAATACATCACCACTGTAGACTCATATATCTATCCATGACCGGAGGAAATATTCCATAGAGTTAAAGAATAAGGAAGGGGAGAACCTTCACTAGAAATCATAAATAATAATAGTTGCATAGATATCATCATTATGAATAAAACCTTCTGAAATTACCACCCTACTACAGATAACATAAGCTTGTCGTGGACTTACCATGCAGTCATGTAGCCTTCTCTGCATTCCATCGGGTAAACATCTCCAGGTCGTCAGCCTTCCTCACCAAAGGGAAACACATAATTAGCACTAAAGCACCACGCATAAGACTCACAATAGTCTTGGAAAACCCTTAACTGCGCAGAATAATAGTGGGAAGTAGGAAGAATATATTTGACCATGTGACGGGATGGAGGTGGCACAATTGGATTGGAAACAGGGTCTAGTGACAACCTTGGGATTACCCTTGCAGGTCTCCATTAATGGACTGGACAGAGGTTTTTAACTCACTTCTGACAAAACCCTTTCGAATTCATATTGATTTATTGCGAGAGAAGACAACCCCTTTAAGGAACGATACATAGGATTATCAAATATAGTTTTATCATTCAGTTAAGGCGTGACTAATAGTTCGCTATCGATAAACATTCTCTAAAGGAAAACTATAATAATAATATTCGGAAGTTTAATCATGACCAATGTTCACAAGGCCTATTGTTCAGCCAACTAAATTAACGTATAATCATCGTTATGTTAGGCTTGTAACTTTTGCATTAAGGGTACATGCTTTAAACTCACTTTCGTTTAGATCCTATATGAAATGAACAATGTCTATTGCGTAGGGAGTTTTGTTTTTGAATTTCGAATGTGGTTTTCTTATGTACTCTAATATGGAGGTCTATGCTTGGAAATGGGTATAAGACTAAGAGTCCTATGTATAATACAAACACATATATTGAAGGATTTTAATACTAGTAGGGTTGAAGGTTTATAAAGATCAATGTTTAAAATATGGAAAGGTTAATCCTTGTATATATGCTTGAAATCCGAAAGGTTAGGGTATAGAAAAGTCACACTTTCCCTTCTGTATAGGATTATTGTGCAGTATGAAGTAAGTTAGCGTTAGAATCTTTTGTGATAAAAACTCGTTGTTTGGATAACTATAAAATATAAACCTTACAAGAGTTAACAATGATGAGAATTACCTACTTACATTAACTATAAGTCTTCCGGAATAAGTTGTTCAAAGAGAAAGAAGATTTAATGTTCCTAAGAAAAAAAAAATTATTGGTAAATTTGGGGTACATTAGAGAGGGACATTATATAAAGCATTGGATGTATTTATTGTCTCTTGTGTATGTTTATATAAGGTTAAATGTATACATGGATGTTGTGATGGATTATATGTTTTGGGGTAAAGTGAGGTGATATGATTGATTGCGGCGCTATGATTCATTACATATGCTTTACTTTTAAGATTGTGACTTATTCTTTTGTTTTTCTTCTATATTGGATTTTGGACAATTGTGACCATGTCAATTAAATTATTAATGTTGTGGCCCAATAAACCTCTGCATGGGGAGCATGGTACTTATGATAAATTACATGTGGAAGGGAATGCATAATTGAACTAACACATTAAACACTTGTAATCAGGTGGTTATGTATGTGTAGGATGCACGAACTATCCTTGCCAACTCACCAAGAGATGTGTGTGGAATAACTACCTGATCCATATTTTATGAGCAGAACGAAATGACTACAAAATATTAAAAGGTGCTTAACATAAAATAACAGAGATACAATAAAACTGGTTTTCTATTCAATAAGGAAATAAGCTGAGACTATAAAATGCAGCGGAAACAAGCTTGCTGGAATGGTTGCATCTTATATCGTAGAAGAGATGTGACAGTCACACTCATTCCCAAGAAGATGATTACAATGAGACTCTGAAGGCATTTTTTACAATAAATAGGAATGCCAAAAACCTAACCCTAGGAGATGAAGCACCAAAAGTCATGTAGGTCCCGTTTGGGTAAGTTAGTATATCAACTTCCTAGGGTCGTAACTTTCGCATACGATCTCCATTTTAGGCGCATGATAGACTGTTTGAAAGGTATCGTTGAGGAGATTCATTTTGGGGGAAATATCGAAGAAATATTCATATTTTTCCCCATTTCCTGAAAAAACATCATTTAGGGCCTCAAAACAGCTCCGAAAGTTTCAAGACCTGAAAAACTGCTAAAAATAGTAAATTACCAAAATTGCGAGAAAATTGTTTTGAGCCAATTGGAAAAGGTGGGTGGCCACTGATATCCACCTAGATCAATCCTACCTCCTTAGGAAGAAATTTTATCCATTGTGTTGAGTTCCCCCATCAGATGAGGAAATTTCTGCTAAATTTTTCCCTAGGTGAGCCACATGCCCTGGTGCAGGAGCTGCCCTGCTTTGATGACTCGATAAAGTTGGATCCTTTGTTGTTGACTACCGTTGATCTGTGTGTCCACAATATGATCACAGGATGCTTGTTGTATGAATTTGGGGTTGTAATCTATTGGTATCAGTTGTTCTGCTACTTCTGAGGTGTCCAATAATGGTGGATAATAAGGATGAAGGAGATCCACGTTGAACACTGGGTGCAGGCCAAGGAAAGGAAGAATGATGAGCTCAAAATAATTATCCCCCATGACCTTGGTGATGGTGTACGACCTATAATGGAGTGGGTGAAGCTTCCGATGGGGTATTGTAAGGCGTTCTTTCTGCAAGTGAAGCCAAACTTTGTCGCTCACCTGAAACTTATGTGGCACCGGATGTTGATCATGGCGCTACTTGTACTTGTCAATGGACTTCTATAGGATATCCTGAATCTGTTGACAGATGTGCTGGATCCACTCAATGAACCAGGTGGCTTTGTCAGCTTCGGTTGGAGCAGGAGATGACTCGGTTGAGGTAATTGCAAGGGGACGTGCAACATCTATGGGATCCAATGGTTGGAATCCCAACGCCACCTGAAAGGGGATGTGACTGGTTGAGCTATGAAAGGATCGGTTGTAGATATGATGGAAATAGGGAAGGCTCTCATCCCATGTGTGAGTGTTCTTGTAATTATACATGCAAAGGATATGCACAATCATTCGATTTACGACCTCGATTTGGACATTTTTCTACAGGTGGAAGGTCGTGGATTTCTTGAGCTTGGTGTCCAATAGTGACCAGAGGCTCCACCAGAATGTGCTGAGAAACCATTTGTCCTGATCTGAGACAATGGTTTGTGGGATTCCCAAATGTACCAAGACTTTTTCAAAGAAGAGTTTGGAAGTGGCCTCTATTGTGATGCTTTTCTTGCAGGCAACCATAATTGCCATCTTAGAAAAGCAATCAACAACCACAAAAACACAGTCATTCCTTGTTTTGCTGGATGGGAGGCCTGACATGTAGTCCATTGAGATGGATTCCCATGGCCTGCTAGGAGTAGGAAGAGGGGTGTACAAGCCATGTTTCTTAGTGTTTGGTTTCACAATAGTACAACCAGTGCAGGACCTGATATAGTTGTTGACCTCCTATCGAAGTTTCAACCAGTAGAAATGTTTTTGTAGCATCGCCACTATTTTTTCGACACCGAAGTGTCCTTCCACCCGACTATAGTGGGCTTCCGAGATTATCTTCGCTCTCTTGCTTGATGGAACACATATATGTCCCAAACGACACAAAAACCCATCCTGAATATGGAAATTATTGACAATTGCATTTGCACCCAACATTTGGTAGCTGCTGGCAAAGTCTGTGTCTATATGATAGAGTTGGGTCCATCCAGTGGTCTCATGGATGCAAGATTCTAGCATTGTGGTGAGTACCACGACTGGAAGTCTACTAAGGAAATCATTGGTGCTTCATGTTTTATACTTCATGTTGAGGTGGAATTGCTGCAAGTATGTGGACCACTTTTGATGGAGGTCATTCTTCAATTTTCCTTCTATCTGCATGAACTGTAGTGTCTTATGATCAGTGTGTATGACTGTCTCCTTCCCAAGAATGCAATGTCTCCACTAGCAGTAAGGTTGCACAATGGAGTACATTTCTTTGTCGTAAGAAGGGTACTTATGGATAACATATGATAGTGTCTCACTATGATAGGCCACAGGGTGGTCGTGCTGAGTGAGAACGATGCCCACAACATAGTCTGAATATGTCTCGATCTCAAAGGATTGTTGCAGGTTTGGTAGTGAAAGTACTAGGGCTAAGCACAAGCGTTGCTTCAAATCATCAGACTCTTGTTGCTGGGACTGGTCCCACACAAATTTCATTTTACCACCACCCTTTTTTGGCTGACGACCCATGTAATATGGGAGAATCCCAACATGAACCTGCAGTAGAAATTGGAAAGGCCCAAGAAGCTCTGAATCTTAGTGAGTGTGGTTGGGGTTGGCCAGTCATGAATGACTTGGATATTGGCTAGATCCATGTGTATGCATTTTTTATCAATGATCTAGCCCAGGTATTGGACCATGTCCATGCTGAAGGAGCATTTTTCCAAGTTGGCGTACAACTTGTGTTGCCACAGTGTGTTCATAACCTGCTAAATATGCTACAAGTGTTCAGCCCAAGTCTTGTTGTAAATGAGAATGTCATCCAGATACACCACTACAAAAGTATTGGTGAATGGTTGTAGGATATCGTCCATCATCCTCATGAAAGTGGCTAGAGAATTTTTCAAACCAAAAGGCATGACCAACCATTCAAAAAGGTCTTCCTTTGACTTGAAGGTGATCTTCCATAAATTTGTCTGTTCTATCGGGACCTGGTGGTAGCCAGACTTTAGATCAATCTTACTGAATTATTTGGCCCCCATGATTTGATCAAGGAGGTTGTCGATTCGGGGAATCGGGTACCGGTTTCTGACTGTGATTTTATTCAGAGCCCAATAATCAATGCAGAGTTGCTAGGTTCCATATTTCTTCTATACCAACACAATTGGGCTTCCGCACGGTGATGAGATGGGATGGATGTGCCCCTTATGGATCGGTCTCTTGATATCCTCATTCTCTTACAGAGAGAAACGATATACTAGAGCATTGGGAGGCGATGCACCGGGGGTAAGATCGATTGGGTTCTTGACCTAGCATTGCAGAAGTACCCTGGTAGATGAGAAGAAGATATCTAAGTATTCTCCCATGAACTTATCTACTTTTTTCTGTTGTGTGGAGAAGTCGGCCACAAAGACCCTGGATGTGGTTATGATCTTTCGCTTATTTTGAGAGTGAATCATGAAGAAGAAAAACTTCCATGTCTGATAGATGACCTTCCTACATTTCTTAGTAGATATCAAGGTAATAGCACTAGGTGGGACTGCCTCAGGTATCTTGTACAATTTCCTATTCAAAGTAATAATAACACTATGAGGCCTAGACTCGTATACAACATGAAATTTCCATAAATAAGGTTGGCCCAAAAGAACATCACAAACTTCGAGAGGAGAAACATCACACAATACCTCGTCTTTGAAGGGATTGATGCCATATGACATTCGACACTGTTGGCTGACGCGAAGATCGCTTCCTTGGTAGAGCCATCCAATGGTGTAGGTTTGTGGGTGCGGTGTTGTCGACGGGGCCAACCGCTTGATGACCTCTGTTGAGATGAGGTTCTTCTGGCTACCACTATCAATGATTAAGTCTAGTGGGGTGAATTTTACCCACATTTGTGAATGGAAGAGGCACTCTCATTCCTCTGGCTCATTTGTTTCACCAAGATGGATCTTGCTGGTAGCAACGGTGGCACTGGGTTCCGCGTCAATGATCCGTATTCCCATTTATGGTTCTCTCTTAGAGTCATAAACCACATTTGATTAAGAGGATTTCACTTTGGCCACTAGTGACTGCTTTGAGTAGTAGACAACAGTGTTATGCCAAGGGCTCTTGTGGAAGTTGCACCACTTCTCGATATATTTATTCGTCTTTCTGGTGTCCTTATTTTTTTGTGGCCTGGACTGGTTGTCCTGATACTATCCATATTTTCTCTGTCCTTTGTTCTGTGGGTTGGGGACACCCTTTCCTGGTTTTTTTTGTGAGAGGTTCCCAGGCCCAAATTTCCCCGTCTTTTGTTTGAGCTTCTGCTCGATTTTGACAACATATCGATAGGTCGTGCCCAATGATGAGATGTCCAGAAATTCCATTTAAGTTTGGATGTATCTGTGCAAAGCACCACGATACTTGAGCACCAAATGTTGCTCTGACTCTTTGATACCCAACTTGGTGCCCAATGTATGGAATATATTTGTGAAATCTGGCACTGCTTGGTCTCTTTCTTGCCATAGTGTGGTCCATTTGGTATACAAGTTGTCATAGCTTCTGACAGGGTAGTATTGTTCCTTTATATCATCCCTGAAGGATTCCTAGGTGGTCGTGACTATAAATAATGAGGGTTCCTCTGTTTCTTTTTTCTCACAGAAATTTTCCCACCAATCTTTGACATGGGAAATGGCTTTGAGGAGCACAAAAGTAATATTTTCTCTAGTCTAAAACTTATGGACATAAAAATACCCTTCTAGTAGATTCAACCACTTTTCTATAGCATATTCATCTATATGACCTTCAAATATAGGAATATCAAAGTTTATTTGTACCTTGAAGGGGTCGACGTCTTCGCTCGAAGAAGATGTGTCGCTTATTGGTAGCTGCCAAAGGATTTGCGTGAAACTATCCATCATCTTGTTCCTCTGTTGCATGAGGGCTTCCTCAATAAATATTTTGAAAGGATCTCCTGTCCTATCATCTTTCTTTTCTCCTACCATGAGAGGTCTCTTGGGCGTGCAAGATCTTTTGTCCTTAAGAGAAATAAGCTCGAGACCCAACTCTTTGTACTCTGACCTCGTTGGGGACATGCATTAAGACGACAAGGAGCATACCTCTTTGATACCATTGATCTGGATTTTATGAGAAGAACCAAATAACTATAGACTATTAACAAGTTATTAACACAAAATAATAGAGATAAAGTAAAGCTGGTTTTCTAGTGAATAAGGAAATAAGCTGAAACTGTAAAATGCAGCAGAAACAAGCTTGCTCGAATGGTGGTAGCTTATCTTTGAGAAGAGATGTGACGATTGTGCCCATTCACAAGAAGATGATTACAATGAGGCTCTCAAGGCATTTTTTACAATAAACAAGAATGTCAAAAACCTAACCCTAGGAGATGAAACGCCAAAAGTCATGTGGGCCCCATTTGGGTAAGTTAGTACATCAAATTCCTAGGGTCGTAACTTTTGCATATGATCTCTGTTTTAGGCACATGATAGCCCATTGGAAAGGTATCGTCGAGGAGATTCATTTTTGGGGAAATATAGAAGATCTATATTGCTGCCCATTTTTCCAAAAAACATCGTTCACGGCCTCAAAACGGCTCCAAAAGTTTGAGGACCCAAAAAACTGCTAAAACTAGTAAATTACCAAAATTGTCAGAAAACTGTTTTGAGCCAGTTGGAAAAGGTAGGTGGCCAATGATATCCACTTGGATCACTACCATTTCTTAACAAAGACTTGGAGTGTTTCATGGAAAACTATAAGAAATGTATTTATGTCGTGGAGACAAGGACATGGAGTCCATATTACCTAGTTAAGACGAGGACTTGTAGGGTAATGGTACAAAATCTTTACTCTTCAAAAGATTCTAGATTTATAAGATCACAAGTAATTGCATTTTGAATCTTTGGGGGAAATTAAAATAAGTGTAAATTAACTACTTAAACGACACTCGGTATAATTTTAATTTAAGATATTCATGTAAGCTTATATAATTAAGCTTAAGGGAATAAAAAATAATAATAAATTGAATTTTATATATTTAAACTATATATAGTTAATGACAAATTGAGTTTACTACAGGGCACTACGTATACATGAAATAAATTTTATTTTTATATTAAAAAAATTAAGGAAATATGAGTTTTTTTTTCCATGGGGTGAGGTGTCAATAGGGAGAAAGGTTATAAATAGAAGGGGGAATGGAGATGGAAGGGGGGAAGAAGGGAATATGAGGGAAACGCTCTTAGATTTTTTTTTTTAAGTTAGACATGGATGCAATGGGAGGTGGAAACCCAACCAACATTTGAAGGGAATAAATATTTACAAGTATATTTTGTTTTATTTTCATTGACCATTAATTAGTCTTGTAAATGTAAATTAGATAGAATTTTGAACATTGATACGAGTTGAAATTAGAATATAAATTTAACTTGGATTAGGATTAACAATGAGTTGTAGGGATTGAGACTAACAATTGGTTGTAGTGATTCAGGAGGGTTACAATAAAATTATTGGGACTATTAACAATGGGTTGTAGGGATTGGGACTAACAATGGGTAGTAGTGATTGTTGGAAGTAATGCTTACATTAGTAATTGGTTTGGAGTTTTTTGTGGTTTGTTGTGGTTGTTGAGAGATTCACTCAATCACTATATCTAAGTTTAGAATAAGTTGGATTTGACAAAAAGAATGTAAATATATTTATATTGTGCAAATATATAATGAAAAACAAGTTTTGTGTGCAATTGTATTTTATAAGTTTGTATCAGACCTGAGTGCTCTGGGTTATCTCCCTCATGGGAGAGTCCAGTAAGTTCAGAGTATAATTTCCTGTATGTGAGAGTGATTTCTGGTGTGAGTATTTTTTCTGTCTTTTGTGTGGACTGCGAACTTCTACGAGAAGGGAGCCAAATACTGTGAGTATTTCTGCAATATTGAAAGTGGAACACAACCAATGTTCTTGTTTTTAATTTCGTCCAATTGTTCACAACGTGGGAAAAATACATCGCTTTAAAACTTGATAGAATATTCTTCCATTTTCTCTTTCTCATGTTTTAACAATTAGACAAAGCCAATAGCAATTTCAGAAAATTAGACAAAGATGCAAGCTCCGCTAAAATAATCGTTGCTTGAATCATTGATGTTATGCTAGTTGAGTGGAAATATGGTCCAACGACGATACAACCAAACGATACCTCATGCATGAGCTTGTCAGCAAGCATGGTGATTAACCCGTCCGTGACAAAAGAGAACGCCATGAGGAAAGGGTACCATATTCCGTAGACTGGAGATTTATGATGTGGTGTGTAAATAGTTTGTTTATCTAGGTTTGTTATTGTAATGTGTTGTTGTTGTACATCTTGATTGGGAGGTAGTAATTAGTAAAAAAAAATTAAACTGGTTATGTATTTTATAATTATCCAGAATTAACTATAGAACATGGTAATATAACTTAAGCTTGTGTGTAAAGGTCTCACCTTGCGACAAGATGGTAACTAGCTTGGTTATGTCTATAGCATGTTATACCACTGATGGGTTTGTGAAGCCATTTAGTTATAGGTTATTTTTATTTAAGAGGTCAAGTTGCTTGATCAAATTATGAATACATTATGTATAGAGAGTACTTTCCTACAAACTGACAGATAGTCGAATGTGAAATATTTGATAGATGGAAGTATTTTCATAGAGTGGTTTATTACTTGACAACTTTTATCACGGAAGCCCCGACGACCTCAGTTTGTCAATATATTTTATATTGAAAGTCTGTTAAGGATGGTCATAGGCGTTTATGTTTTAAATGAATGAAATGGGAAGCTCCAGAGTGTGAATAAGAGAAGAGATAAAACCAAGAAGTTTAGAGTAGTGTAAGTTCTCAAGAAGACCAGCTAGACTATACTACTTATATAAATGCAGTTTGTATCATAAGTTTTGTAAAGAGAATTATGTAATTGTGATCAATGTTGTAATGAGTGTAATGTAGGCATTAAAGGAGCTTGTTGGAAGTAATGCATACATTAGTGATTGGTTTGGAGTCTTTTGTGGTTTGTTGTGGTTGTTGAGAGATTCTCTCAAACATTCTATCCAAGTTTAGAATAAGTTGGATTTCACAACAAGAATGTAAATGTATTTATAAATACATAATGGAAAACAAGTTTTTTGTGCAAGTGTATTTTCTAAATGTGATTTGGGAAGGTTTGAGAAAATTAGTTAACCTCTTTGTTTTAGTATCTTAGTGTTGAAAAGTGACATTAGTAAGAGGTAGTTTATCGAGGTAAAAGTTCTTGAAATTGTAAAGAGTTTTGTGTTTTTATTTTTTCTTTTGATGATATTTTATTTTTATATTATCCAATAGATATTGTCACTCTATCCTTTGGAGTTTAATTATTTTATAAATATTTGTTCTTCTTCATGACATCATTAAGTGGTTGGGTAATTTTATGTGTATTTTCTAAGTGTGATTTGGGAAGGTTTGAGAAAATTAGTTAATTTCTTTGTTTTGGTATCTTAGTGTTGAAAAGTGACATTAGTAAGAGGCAGTTTATTGAGGTAAAAATTCTTGAAATTGTAAAGAGTTTTGTGTTTTTATTTTTTCTTTTGATGATATTTTATTTTTATACTATCCAATAGATATTGTCACTTTATCCTTTAGAGTTTAATTATTTTATAAATATTTGTTCTTCTTCATGACATCATTAAGTTGTTGGGTAATTTTATTTCCTTTCTATATTGCATAGAATTTACTTGCAGTAAGTTATATTTAAAATTTTTATTTTATTTATAAGAGTGTTGTTTTAAGCTTAAATTTCTTAATTTGGAATGTCTATATGGAAAATAATTTACATGCAATTAATTATATTTTTAATTTTAATTTTATTTAGTAAATTATATTTTTAATTTTTATTTTATTTATAAGAGTGTTGTTTTAAGCTTAAATTTCTTAATTTGGAATATCTATATGGAAAATAATTTACATGCAATTAATTATATTTTTAATTTTAATTTTATTTATAAGAGGGATTTTCTAAACTCGAAGAAACCTGAAATTTTTTAATATGGAATAATAGTTATGCTCAAATGTGCCTATTGATAGGTGGATTACACTACAATTGTTTAGGATATATTTTTTAAACTATATATTTGATGAATGGAGGTGTTTTAGATAACCAATCATTAAATTTACTTTCTTAGTCAAAATCCAATTACATACAAAAATGTTGTTTGGTGAATAAATTATTTTTATAGTATAATTTTTTTTTTTGTAAATTAAAAAATACATTAAAACCTGTGAATTATATATAGTGTACATGTTAGCTTGAAGACTCTTAAAAGTTTATTCTAAAATTGTAATGATTTTTTCTGTTTATTATTTTTTAAGTATGGATCCTTCGTGTGCATAACATCATTAGATAGTTTACATGGACGTAGACCATCAAAGGTAGCCCCAAGAATGTAGGAATGCATTACAGATCATAAGGTGAATTGGACGTTGTGTTGTAGTGTTGAAAAATTATATTATTCTATTTTCTATTTGACAAATTGTATAAGTGGTATTGTAAAAGATACGCATAGATTGTAGTATGGAAGGGTTTTGAATGGAATTGGAAAACACATTATTTTAATTTGTATTGTCATTATTCTTTTGTATTTTAAAGAAACAATATACTTATGTATTAAATCATTTTCGTTTAAGTTACATGTGTTTTTATTTTGGAAGTTAATATTTAATTCAAATCACATTTTTCACTTAAGTTTCTAGTAGGTACAAGTTTGAAATGGACATGTTTTCCTACACTTGTTACTTTCCATATTTATTGAATGATATAAATTGTTCAAAATGTTTTATTATAGACATATTTTAGTTACATGTGTTTTTATTTTGGAAGTTAATATTTAATTCAAATCGCATTTTTCACTTAAGTTTCTAGTAGGTACAAGTTTGAAATGGACATTTTTTCCTACACTTGTTACTTTCCATATTTATTGAATGATATAAATTGTTCAAAATGTTTTATTATAGACATATTTTATTTGTAGATTAATTCATAATGGATTGTCTTGTCTAGTAATTTTTTTAATGAAGAATTCACAATGTTTAGTGCATTAGGTCATTATTAGGCAATGCAACCATTGGAAAATTGTAGGAGTAAACATTTATAGAAGTTGTAATTTAGAAATTATATATATAATTTCAGGCTAGAATAAGTATTTCTTGAAGTTGTAATATATATATATATATATATATATATATATATACCAAAATTTTGAGCAATATGTTTAAGGAGGTATTAGCTTTACTTTGACATTTAAATCACAGTTTTTGTTGATAATATTGTTAAAGTTAATTTTTGTGTAATTATGTTCAAAACAATGACAATGTTCATTTGAAAATTATTTTTAATTATATATATTTAATATATATAGCACAATTATGTACATTAACAATAGTTATTTGTGACAAGTTAGTGTATTGTTGAATATATAAAATTATTGAAAATTATTTTTAATTTTATATATTTAATATGATGATGATGATGATTATTATTATTAACGTCCACTAAGACATAATTGGTCTATCAAACCTTAAGAGGGTAAGTGATTACTTGTGATTCTTTAGAATTTTGTTTATGTGCTCGAAAAGCATTAAGAGAAGCTTTCCAAGATCACCATACTTTTGTTGAGTTAAGAGGTTAGGAAGGTTGGTAGTGTGATCAATATTTTGAAAATGAGATCTAATATGTGTATAGGCTCGACAATCTAAGAGAAAGTGCTTTTCATCTTCAACCTTCTTAGTGTCACAAAGGTGACACACTCTTTCATCCCATGGCGTTTTAGGAATTGACCAATGCCCAATTTCACTATGAAGCTCATGAGAATTTGTTCTTATCTTAGCAATGTTTATTTTTTTCTTTACACTTGGCAAAACATATACATAATTTTGATCTTATAGATTAGGGTTGATTACATCTTTATAATACCTTAATTTTCTTTTTTCCTCTAACTCTTTATCACACCACATTTTTTCCTTAAATTTTGATTTGACATTTTTTTTTAATAGTATATTTATTCTGCAAAATGGTTTCTTCCATGATTCCCCAATAGTTTAGCCAAAACCACGCATCTTTATGCCATCCTCGCTTGAGTCGATGGTGTTTATGACTCGATTTTGAAGCAATTTTAGGTAGTCTCTTGTCTTCCATGTTGTTTATCTTGTTCTTATACATTAGGTATCTCATCATAGCCATTCTCTCAATGGGGGAGAGGCTTGTTTCTATGAGGAGGATGTGATAGGGTGTTTTTCCTTTAATTTTGAGATTGTAGGTTATAAAATTCTTTTGTATTTGCTCTATCTTTCTCTAGGATTCACGAGAGATACTACAACCCCATACTTCACATCCATAAAGAATAACATGTGTAACAAGAGTCTCAAAGAGGAGTTTCTTCTTATCCCAACTCCAAAGATCAGCTGATTTACAATTGTTTTCAAGCCATTAATAATCTTTTCGTCCCCCAATAATCCTTTTCTCAATGTTATAATTCCAATTACGATTGTGGTGAATATCAATTACAAGATATTTGTATGAAGTCACTTCCTCCAAGTTGTTGTTTTCATATACAGAGGTGTCATAAGGGATCTTATTGGATTTAATAATCATGACCTTAGTCTTATCAGTATTAACAGTCATACCCATATTGGAGCAAAAATCCTTGAGGATTCTTAGTTAGTTTTCAAGATCACTGGGACTCCTTTGCATAAGAATGATATCATCGACATAAAGAAAAATATTGATGACTATACCAGTGAGAGTAGGGCCAACACAACTTGATTTTTCCAGGCATTCTTCTAATTTATCAATGTATATGCCAAAAAGGGTAGGGGATAAGGGACGACCTTGTTTGACTCTGATATTGCAGTTAATCTCTTTTGACCAACCCTTAGTGTTTTTAAACTTAGAAATAGTGTTCTCATACATCATTATTTCAGTAGCCATCAACTCGAGAGGCACTTTTATCTCTTCCAACCTATTCCAAAGGTTTTTCCTAGGAACCATGTCAAAATCTTTTCTAAAGTCAGCAAAACAACAAAAAAGATTGGTTTTAGTATTGCGGAACTCCTCTGCAATGATTCTAAAGGTAATAAGATGGTCCACAGTTGAATGATATCTCCTAAACCTAGCCTGACCTTTATCTCTTTTACCATGACTTTCTAGACAAATGCTAATCTTCTTTTTCATAATAATTAGATAAAGTTTGGCTAAAATCGGGCTAATCATAATGGTCCTATAATTAGAAGGAATGTTTCTATCCCCATTTTTAAAAATAGGAACAATGAGGCTTTGCATCCAGGGTTTAGGGAAGCCCTTCTTGACTCCTAAATTGAGGAGCTTGTGTATGTGAGGGATAAGCATTGGCCCTCTGATTTTAAAAATTTCAGCTTGGTAGCCTTCAATGTCCTTAGCTTTCCCATTTGCGAGCCACTTAACCCCGAACTCTATGTCATCTAAAGAAAAAACTTCTTGCTTTGTAGGGACAATAGGAATGGTGTCCATGACATTAGGGAATTTGTAAAGACTTTTAAGGTAGGAATTCCAGTCTGTTAAGGGAATCCTACTATTTTCTTTAGTATTGCGTTTTAGAATTTGGCTCCAAAACTTCTTTGGATCCAACTTTTATAGTTGTGAAAGTTGCTCTTGCCTTTTATTGATATAGTATCTTTTTTTACTTTTAATTAGGGCTTTGTATGTATTGATCTTATCAAGTTTTAAGGACTCATTAGAAGCATCCCTAATGGATTTCCTAGCAATTTTACATTCTTTATCATACCAAGGGTTGGTTTTTCTATTATTCTTTTTATAAAAAACCTCGAAAGAGAAATTGTTAATAGAAGTGGAAAGGGTAGTTGTAAAATTATGATAGAGTCCTTCAATGTTGTCCTTATAAGTTAGGAGTTTTAATTTACTATTTAAATCCTTTAAGAAAATGTCAACTTTACTTTTGTCAAAGCCCAAATTCCTTGATTATCAGAATTCTCTTCAATGGTGCTCCTATGCATGGAAAATTTTAGAGTTAGGGTTAAAGATTTATGATCAAAGTCAGGCTCATGGTCATTTAAAAGGTCAAAAGTTGTTATTTGGTTGAAAACGGGGATATCAGATATCACATAATCTACAACACTACTACCTAGCCCATGAATGTAGGTCATTTGGTTGGATTTTGGCCACTTCATTACTCCATTGCAGATTATTAGGTCTTGAGAGTTGTAGAGCTTGACCAACTCAGTACCAAACAAATTCTCAATTAGGTCTTCAGAGCTTCTTTTGTAGCTATTAGATAAAACAAGGTCCTCATCTAGCCATAAAGGATTATGGTTAGAGTCATCACTTAAAAGAGTAGCTTGTTTAGCTGCAGTTGTTAAATTTATAGCAGCTGCAAGACCCATTTTTCGAGAGCATGGCAAAGACCCTATCCGAGATCTAGGGTCCCTAGTGCACTCCTGGGGTACTTGGTCTGGGACCAACCACTCAGTGACATGGAAAAAGACCCTTGTTAGGGCCTCCAGTATATGACTGGGCTTCTTGGTCTGGGACCAAGTAGTAAAGACCCCTGAGAGGGCCCCTAGTATATGACTGGGATTCTTGGTCTAGGACCAAGCAGTTAAAGCTCGTAGATAGCTCTAGGGCCCTTGGACATGGTCCAGGGTACCCATGTCTGGGGCATGGGTTGATCCTTGGTCTTGTACCTTGGTGGATAAGACCCCAGAAATGTTATGGGGCAACTTGATCCTTGATCAGGTACTTTGTTGGTGTATGACCCTCTTTGAAGGTGGGCATGACCACATAAGGGATGTATTCCATATGCAATAATGATAAAGTTAATAAGGTAACCTTGAAAATGAATGGACAAGTATTTCCACTATGTAACCCCACCTAAACCGCCCTTTACCCTTGCTTGTGTCGGTTTGGGATTTTTTTTCTTGTCTTTAGGGTTAAAGTAAAGTATTAATTAAAATGTTAATTATAACATGTTTAAATTAGTTAATTTAAACATGTTATTTTAATACCTAATTTAATTATTACTACCCTTATTTCTACCCTAGCCTAAAAGAATAAATAGAGGTCTATCCCCCCTTACCTTACAAATTTTATTTTATGCTCTTGTGCTATCCTCCTAGGTGAGCAGATCTCTCCTTATTTTTTTTGTGGCCCCCTTCTTGCATCTATTGCTAGTGGATTTACTTTTGTGGTGTGGCCCCTTGAGGATTTGTTTTGGTGCGGTCGTTGAGTATTTGTTGTGGTACAACCCTTGTATATTTGTTGTAGTGTTTCGGCCTTGAGGTTTTGGTGATTCGGCCTTGAATCCTTGTTGTGGTGGCTCGGCCCTTGAGGCTCTATTGTGGTGGTTCAACCCTTGAATCCCTGTTATAGTAAGATCGGCCCTTGAGGCTCCTCACTGTGTTGGATCAACTCCTTTTATGTTGAGTCGTGGCCCTCCTTACCCCTGTCTTGTTATCTGTCTGAACCATGGACCTTTTAGCCTCCTTTCTGTATGAACTTTGGCCTCTCTCCACAAATCTGGCCTTTAGTTTTTTGCTACAGTATATCCTGGTTGTTGGGGTTTCGGTACTTGAAATTTTATGTGAGCATGAGGGTTTTAAACACAAATTTTCTGTGTTTTTCTTTTCTTACCTCTGGCAAGACAATTCATTCATCTGTTGGCAAGAGATCTAACCTATATGGTAGATCTATGAACTAGACTTTTTCTAAGCATATTTTCAGTGTTCTACATCACCTATGTGTGGTTGCTCTCCTTCAGAAATTTGAGGTAAGGTTCCAGGTAAGATCTTACAGTCAGATTTGTAAGTTGTTGTTTATTTTCTGAAGTTTTTCATTAATGAGATTTACTGTCTATCTACTTACATAGATTAGATCAGTTTACCTTTATTAGATCTGGATTTTATTTTGAGTTTGGTTCCTATTTCTTGTTTTTGAAGTTTCTTATATTGCTCATGATCAGATCTATGTTTATTTGAGTTTAGATCTATATAAGACTTACACCAGCATTGTAGATTTAGAACTGATGTTTATTCTAGATCTACTATTTTGCTAAATATCTAAACTAGCTTAGATCTGAGCACATCTGTTTGTTTTTTCTATTCAAGCAGTGTATTTTTGTTTTCTAAAAATAAGACTTAGTTGTTATTCTCACTAAAATTTTAAAAAGACAGTTTTGTTCTGCTTTACGTCCCTAATTCTAACATGGAATCAGAGCTAAGGGTGTGAAGAGAGCTCAAGGATTTAATCTTGAGCCTACACAGATCCACTTTGTTAAGGTTATTTTGTAGAGATCAGCCATCTAAACTAACTCAGATCTAAGCATGTCTTCCTCATAAGTTAAAGATGAAGAAAAAATTGTAGGGGCTGCAAACTTTAATGCTTAGAAATACAGAATAATGAACATTCTTGAAGAGAATGGTATAGAAGAGTTTATCTCTAGGGAGATTGAAGAACCTACCACAAACACAGCCAGGGAAGCATATAGAAGGAAACAAACCAAGGCTAAAAAAATCATTTTTGATTCTATCAAGGACAGCATGATGCCCATCATTGGTCATCTAAGGACTGCCAAAGATTTTTTTTATGCTTTGGCAAACCTGTATGAAAAGAAGTCACCTACTGAGAAAAGAATTTTGAAGAAACAATTACGTACTTTGAAAATGGGAAAGGATGATACAATTGCCACCTTCTTCTCCAAAATTGTTCAAACCAAGGATCATCTTATTGCAATAGGAGTTCTTGTAGATGATGATGACCTTGTTCAAACAGATTTTGATGGACTTCTTGATGCTTAGGGAGTTTTTCTTGCATCCATGAATGGAAGAGAATCCCAACCTAATTTTGAAAGATTGTGGCATGACTGCTTAGAAGAAGAAGGAAGACTAAACAACATAAATGACTATTCAATTCTAAAAGATCATGCCCTTGCAGCAAAGACCAAGAAATGGAAGAAGTTCCCTAAATCAAAAGGCAAAGGTAAGAAACCCGAAGGTAATCTATCTCATCTAAATCCTCATTTGTCTAAAGTTAAATGTTTTAACTACAATAAGCTAGGACATTATGCAAGAGATTGCAAGAGTCCACCCTTTCAGTAGAAAAGAAGAGGAATATTTCAAGCCTCAGTTGCCACTGAAGAGGAAAACCCCAAGAGGAGCCTCAAAGAAGACAAACCAGAGCTACCACCAAAGAGAAAGAACAACATAAGGAATATTATCTCATCTCAGCTCTTTCCGACACTATCACCAAGTCAAAGGAGATTTGGCTAATCGATAGCGGTGCTTCCACACACATGACAGCCTTCAAACAAAACCTTGCAAACTATCAAGACAAGAAATACAAGGCAAAGGTTGAACTACGTGATGATGGCACCTATGACATAAAAGGTTTTGGTTCTACCTCTTTCTGGTTTCACTTAGGTAATATCTTTCACATTAATGAAATTCTTTATGTACCTGGTCTAAAGAAAAATTTAATCTCTGTTCCACTTTTAGAATGTAAAGGTTACTTAGTAGATTTCTCCAAAGGAAAGTCCCTCTTGTGGTTCTCAAATCAATATTTAAGTACTACTATAACCATTGGAACTCGTGAGAGTGGACTTTATAAGCTTTCATGTCAAGTTGTTCAAGCTCTAGTTCATGAGGCAATCAATCCCTATGAGCTTTGGCACATGAGACTTGCACATCTCAATTATAATGCACTTCTAGGTTTGCAAAAGATGGTGACAGGTATGCTAGTATTTTATGTTGAGCATGATAGTGTTTGTAAAGTTTGTTCACTTGGTAAGAACATAAAGAAACCCTATCCTCTCAGTAATAGAAAATCAAATGAAATTTTGGATTTAATTCATTCTAACCTTTGTGGGCCCATATATGCACCCTCTATGAATGGTTGTATTTATTATATCATTTTTATTGATGATTGTTCGCGTAAAACTTGGATTTATTTCTTAAAAACTAAACATGAATCTTTTAGCAGATTTCAAGATTTCAAGAATCTTGTTGAAAATCAAACAGGAAGACACATCTGATTTTTCAGAACAGATAACGGTAAAGAATTTGACTCCTTCAAATACCACAAACTCTGTAGAGCCTCTGGAATTAAGAGGTAGCTAACTGTAGCATACAACCCTCAACAGAATGGGGTTGCTGAAAGAAAGAATAGAACTATCTATGAAGCAGCCAGGGCTATGATGCATGATCAAAACTTACCTCTATCACTTTAGGCTGAGGTTGCTAGTATTGCAGTCTACATTCAGAATAGATGTCCTCACAAAGCCCTTGAAGTGAAAACTCCTGAAGAACTTTTCACCAGATGTAAGCCCTGAGTTGATCATTTAAGAATCTTTGGCATCCCATTCTATATACACATTCCAAAAGAGAAGAGGACTAAACTAGAGCCCTCCGATCAGAAAGGAACTTTTGTGGGATACAATGAGACCTCAAAAGCTTATAGGATTTATATCCCTGGGAAAAGGTTCATCTAAGTAAGAAGAGACGTGATTTTTTAGGAAGAAACAACTTTTCATCTAGCCAAAGCACTTCCATGTGATTCAAAGGAGAAAGAAGCTCCACCACTGGACCCTTCAGACTCTCCTCTTCGAGATGAGCAAAGGGAGGAAACCTCAGAATTTTCAGTGGCCCCCTCAAGGGATACTATTGAGTTTCCAATGGAGATACCTCCTACTAAAAGGAAACCAACCTCATGTCGTAAAATATTGAAAGAAGCAGAAAAACATTCAGCTCCTAAGGGCACCTTCAGAGAAAGAAAGAAACCAGATAAGTACTCCGGTCTCATAGGTCATTTAAATATTGTAATTGATTCAGAACCTTCCAAATTTGTTGAAGCCTCCAAAAATCAAGTGTGGAAAGATGCTATGAATGAAGAATATGATTCTATTTTAAAGAATGATGTATGGACCGTAGTTCCTAGACCTCATGGCAAATCAGTAGTAACTTCAAAATGGCTTTATAAGATAAAGCATGCAGCAGATGGAAGCATTGAGAAATATAAGGTGATATTTGTGGCTCGTGCTTTCTCTCAGAAAGAAGGAATTGACTACGATGAGATTTTTGCTCCAGTTGCAAGGTATACTTCAATCAACATTATTATCTTACTTGCAGCAGTTTTTGGTTGGAAACTTCACCATATGGATGCTCAAATTGTGTTTCTTAATGGTGAAGTCAAGAAAGAAGTATACATTGAGAAACTGGAAGGTTTTGTGATACATGATAAAATATCTCATGTGTTCAAACTCAAGAAAGCCCTGTACGAGTTGAAACAAGCTCCGAGAGCTTGGTATGGTAGAATAGACAGTTTTCTACAAAGTCTTTGATTCTCTAAGAGCATAGCAGATCAAAATATTTATATAAAGATTGTTCAAAATCATCCAGTTATCTAGTCTTATACGTGGATGAACAATTCCTCAATGGAAAGGAAAACTTGATAGCTCAGACTAAGAGGGAGCTTTCTGCAGAATTTGAAATTAAAGACTTGGGGTTCATGCACTATTTTTTGGGCTTGGAGGTTTGGCAGAAACCAAGAGATATCTTTCTCTTATAGGGTAAATATGCAGTTGATATACTTCACAGATTTGGCTTGATGGACTGCAAGTCCATGACAACTCCAATGATCTCTAACCTAAAGAAACTACAAGAGAAAGTGACAGGTTCAGATCCAGAAGACCCGACTTTATATTGGCAGATCATTGGATCTTTGATGTATCTCGTACATATGAGACCAAACATTTGTTATGCGGTAAATGCTCTTAGCCAGTTCATGTGTGAACCAAAGCATATACATATGGTTAATGTAAAACATATTCTTATATATGTTCGGGGAACTATAGCTTATGGTCTAAGATACACCTCTAGTGGAGGTGTAATGCTCCATGGTTTTACAGATTCAGATTGGATGGGCAGTACAATGGATCGGAAGAGTACTTCCAGATTTTGTTTCAGTTTGGGTTCGACAATGATTTCTTGGTCCAACAGGAAACAGGGCTCCGTAGCCCAAAGCACTACAGAAGAAGAATACATTGTTGCTAGTGCTGCTAGTAGAGAAGCAATGTGGCTCAGGAAGCTACTCTCAAACTTGTTCAGTTCAGAGCTTGAACCCACAATCATTCACTGTGACAATCAGAGCTGTATAAATCTCATTGAAAACCTAGTGTTTCACGACAGATCAGAACACATTGAGATGAGATATAACTATGTTTGGGACATGGTTCAGAAAAACGTTCTCATCATTTAGTATGTTCCAACAGCAGACCAGACAACATATATTTTTACCAAGCTATTGTTCCTCAATAAGTTTGTATACTTTCGTGACAAGCTTGGTGTATCTAAGAATGCCTCTCTTTCTGAGAGGGAGTGTTAAATTTATAGCAGCTACAAGATCCATTCTACAGGAAGATGGAAAAGACCCTAACTGAGATCTAGGGTCCCCTGTGCACTCCTGGGGTACTTGGTCTGGGACCACACAATCAGTGCCATGGAAAAATACACTTTTTAGGGACCCCAATATATGACTGGGGTTCTTGGTCTGGGATCAAGAAGTAAAGACCCCTGAGAGGGCCCCCAGTATATGACTGGGGTTCTTGGTCTCACACCAAGCAGTTAAAGCCCCTAGATATGTCTAGGGCCCCTGAACATGGTCCAGGGTACCCATACCTAGGGCATGGGTTGATCCTTGGTCTTGTACTTTGGTGGATAAGACCCCAGAAATGTTCTGGGGCAACTTAATCCTTGATCAGGTACTTTGTTGGTGTATGACCCTCCTTGAAGGTGGGCATGACCACATAAGGGATGTATTCCACATGCAATGATGATAAAGTTAATAAGGTCACCTTGAAAATGAATGGACAAGTATTGCCACTATGTAACTCCACCTAAACCGCCCTTTACCCTAGCTTCTATTGGTTTGGGGTTTTTGTTTTTTGTCTTAAGGGTTAAAGTAAAGTATTAATTAAAATGTTAATTATAACATGTTTAAATTAATTAATTCAAACATGTTATTTTAATAATTGCTTTAATTATTACTACCCTTATTTCTACCCTAGCCTAAAAGTATAAATAGAGGTCTATTCCCCCCTTACCTTACAACTTTTCTTTTGTGCTCTTGTATTATCCTCCTAGGTGAGTGGATCTCTCCTTATTTTTGTTGTGGCCCCCTTCTTGCATCTGTTCCTGGTGGATTTACTATTGTGGTGCGACCCCTTGAGGATTTGTTGTGGTGCGGCCCTTGAGGATTTGTTGTGGTGTGGCCATTGTCTATTTGCTATGGTGTTTCGGCCTTGAGGTTTTGGTGATTCGGCCTTGAATCATTATTGTGGTGGATCAGTCCTTGAGGTTTTGTTATGGTGGTTCAGACCTTGACTCCCTGTTGTGGTAAGCTCGGCCCTTGAGGCTCCTCACTGTGGTGGATCGGCTCCTTTTCTGTTGAGTTGTGGCCCTCCTTACCCCCGTCTTGTTATCTGACTAAACCGTGGCCCTTTCAGCCTCCTTTCTGTATGAACCGTGGCCTCTCTCCACAGATCTGGCCTTTAATTTTTTTCTACAATATATCCTACTTGTTGGGGTTTGGTTCCTTGAAGTTTTCTGTGAGCATAATAGTTTTAAACACAAATTTTCTATGTTTTTTTTTCTTACTTGTGGAAAGAAAATTCATTCATCTCTTGGCAAGAGATCTAACCTATATGGTAGATGTATGAACTAGACTTTTTCTGAGGATATTTTCAGTGTTCTACATCACCTATGTGTGGTTTCTATCCTTCAGAAATTTGAGGTAAGGTTCTAGGTAAGATCCTACAGTCAGATCTGTAAGTTGTTGTTTACTTTCTGAAGTTTTTCATTAATGAGATTTATTGTCTATCTACTTACATATATTAGATCAGTTTACCTTTATCATATCTAGATTTTATTTTGAGTTTGGTTCCTATTTCTTGTTTCTGAAGTCTGTTATATTGCTCATGATCAGATCTATGTTTATTTGAGTTTAGATCTGTATAAGATTTACACCAGCATTGCCGATTTAGAACTGATGTTTATTCTAGATCTACTATTTTCCTAAATATCTAAACTAGCTTAGATCTGAGCACATATGTTTGCTCTTTCTGTTCAAGCAGTGTATTTTTGTTTTCTAAATATAAGACTTAGTTGTTATTCTCACTAAAATTTTCAAAAGACAGTTTTTTTTTTGCTTTACTGCCCTAATTCTAACAACAGTCATAGCATTAAAGTCTCCTAGCATGAGGATATTACCTTCATTTTTCAAATTATAAATATCTTGTTCTAAATTATCATAGGGACAATTTTTATCTAGATTATTTTTCTTATAAATTGTAGAATTAATAGGTGCAAAATAACAAATTGCTATATACATCTTCTTAGCATTGGTGTCTAAAATTTCTATCCAAATGTATTGATTAAGAGGGCCAATATTATGAAGTTGAATGTGAGGAGAAATGTTTTGTCTAATATAACAAGCTATGTCTCCTATCCCTCTAAGGTGGGATTTTTTGTTCCATGCCGACCACAAGACAAATCCTTCCATGTTAGGGACCTTAGACTCCTCATGCTCCCAAGTTTTAACTAAACAGATAGTATCAATGTCACTCGGGATCCAACTTATCATAGGACCTTTACGCCATGGAAAGCCATGACAATTACAAAAAAGGATCCCAAGTGTCCCAAATTCCTATTTATTATTATCTTTCTGGTCTCTATCCCTAACAATAGCTTTTCGATTTCTAATTATTGCCCATTTTCCTTCTTTCCTGACTTCTTTTACCTTTTGAACTAGCTTCCTTAATTGAGCTTGGTCTTCAGGAATGAGGTCTTCATTTATAAATATTCTTGGCCCTTTTAAGATCGAAAATTTACTAAGTATGTTATATTTATGGTCATTACAACTTACTTTGACATGGATCAGCCTATCTTTGTGATCAATTATTTTTCCTAGCCTCTTTGCTTCTAAGAGGTAAGTTGTATCAATTTGTGATTTATTTTTTAATTCTTCTTTTACTATTGCTAGCATATCCTCCTCTTGTTGTTCTTTTATACCAAAAACTATGAGGTTCAAGGCTTTTTTGTTACGCTCATGGTCCAATTTGATTAGCTTATTCATTTCCTCTTTGATGGGTTTGATATCCAATTTGTTTTCCATATTACTTAGGGTCAAATCGTTGGTTAGTTTTTCTTCTAGCTCTTTAATCCTATCTCTCAAGTTCTGATTTTCTTCAACCCCTCCTTCTTGGGTTGATTGTTTATGTTTTTTCATTTCATGAATTCTATCCTTCATTGTCTGCAATTCATTCTTGAACCCTACGAATCTATCCTCTATTTCAGTTTGAATGGTATATTTAATTTTTTATCAATCATTGCCTCTAGCTCTATTTGGAGTTTTACTTCTCTTTCTTCACTCCTTTTTTCTAATGTTTCTAACTCTATTTGGATTTTGGCATCTCTCTCTTCTCTTTTTTTTTCTACTGATTCCATATAATCGTAAAAGATCTCTAGGGTGATTTTGGTGGGTCTCCCCTTGTTTGGATGAGTTTTTGGAATAGGTGGTGGAGTGTTCATATTGAAAAGAAGAGAAAAAAGATGTAACAATTATTACTATGGATTTACTTTATTTCTCAAATCAACTTTTACTTCTGAAACTTAAAATAAAAAAATATATATTTAAAACTGTTTACATAAAATTAAAATTGAATCAAAGTAAAAAGTGACTCACCTTATTTACGATGTCCAAATGTTCAACCCTTTGAAGAAGCCAAAAAATAATTTATGAAGACGACAGAGAAGTCCAGAGAAACTACATAGATTATTCTGGGTGAAAAAAGTAAAAACTACAAAGATTATTCCCGTTCAAAACCCTAGATATATAATCTTAGAAATAAAATATCTCCTAAAAAATAAATAAATAAAGAAGTATTATTCCTGTTCAAAACCCTAGATATATAATCTTAGAAATAAAATATCTTCTTCTTAAAAAAAAGAAGTATTATTGGCTTAGAAAACCCTAGATATATAATCTTAGCAAAAAAAAGAAAAGAGAAGTATTATTCTGGTTCGAAACCGCAGAGATATAATTTCAAAACGGCTCGTTCCAAACTGCGGAGAAATATTAATTTCAAAACCACAGAGAAGTAGTATTCCCATTCAAAACTACGGAGAAATATTATTTTTGTCACAAAGAGATATTATTCCCCTTCAAAACCACAATTATGTACATTAACAATAGTTATTTGTGACAAGTTAGTGTATTATTGGATATATAAAATTAAAGAGATTATAATATATATTCCTTAAAAATATATCTTAGCCATTTTTACGCCGAAAGGCGTATACCTATTGATAATGGGCATATTTAATAGGTTTTTAGTTCTTAATACGTTTTCTATGGACGAGATTAAATATGCCTAGAATATTCTTAGTCGTCACAATAAATGAATGGCCCTGATTTCATCCATTAACTTCCGAGTTGTTATAAAGACATCTGTTTATATGTTTACTTTTTTACATTTATCTAATCGTGTTTAAAAATTACCGTCTTCACTAACTTATTGCCGCATCTACCTGATTAAAAAATATTAAGATATTCGCACAAGTATTAAGGCAACGTTTTGGATATTCGCACAGGTATTCGCACAGCCGTAAGCCTAAGCCGCCTTTCGGCGTTCACCAGCTGCGAGTTAGCGGCTGTGCTAGTTACTAGCACAACCACTGTTTACAGTGGCTCATGAACGCCGAAAGGCTAAACTTATGGAGGAGGCAACCGGTCAGTTCCCGAAAATCCTAGGCGCCTACGAAGTCTTATACGATCTCCGCGAACGTTCCTGGTATGATTCTCACCGATCCCAAATCCTCCAGGCTTCAACTTTATCATCCTCCACGAAAAGATTTACTTCCTCGTCCGCCAAGAGAAATTTTGCTTCCTCATCCTCCACGAAAAAACCCGTTTCCAACTGGAAAATGGAACGTGCCCACAGCCAGAATATGATTTGCGTGGACCACTGGAAAATGAAACGTGTCCACAGTCAGAAAATGAAAATGAAACAAGCGGATAGTTATGGAAAGTCATCTACAGCTGAGGTTAATCATTTAAACGTGGTAATTATATAGTGCTACAGTAATTTCTTAATATGATTAGGTAAATGTTAAAAAGCAAACAGGTTAACTGATGCATTCAAAAATACAAGGAAGT
Source organism: Picea engelmannii (assembly GCA_009831015.1). Classification (NCBI taxonomy): domain Eukaryota; kingdom Viridiplantae; phylum Streptophyta; class Pinopsida; order Pinales; family Pinaceae; genus Picea; species Picea engelmannii. The sequence goes on from ML788319.1 coordinate 721,950, forward strand.
TATGAAGAGTAAATCACATTCATTGATTTGGGAGGACGACTAAGAATATGCCAGCATCTTCAATTGTTAGCCATCAGATTAAAATTTTAGATTAAAAGGTGATTAATTGTGTCCATTATCAATAGGTATACGCCTTTCTGTGTAATAAACAATTGAGAAAGGGCACACTGCCATAGTCTAACTCAGTAAGCTTTAGTGATCGCAGTTCATTTCTTATCATGTTACGTTATAATTAAGTAGCAATTTAGTGTTGTCTTTCATTAATGTAATTAACTTCCCTGGCAGAGTTAACCAAATGATTATGGCAGAGTTAACCAAATGATTACAAGGGCGTTACAGTTAATGCGACGAACTCTAACACCTCTATGGATACCGTTTTGCTTGATCAGAATCGGAACAGACGGTATGGATATCCGTCCCCATTGTATTGGAAATAAAAATCTGTTTCCGTACCCACTTAATAACCTTACACACTTGTGGTTAATTCCTAATTCCTTCGCTGGATATCCTTCCCCATTGTGTTGGAAATAAAAATCTATTTGGTTGCCCAATTAATGACCATACACAGCTGTGGTTAATTCCCTAATTCCTTCTTCGCTGGAAGTTAGTAGCCACCAGACACCACCAGCTGTGGCCTTTTGACTGATCATGTAACTTGCACCTCGCTATCCATTTCCATAGCGTAAAACCATGTTTGGAATCCTTATAATACAACCATCGTTTTCTAGGTCTTTTCAAACTAGAGGATATTTATGGACATCGAACGACCGTTCACATTGTAAATTTAACGCGAGAGCTAGTAAGTTAATTCTGTAATAGAATTTATTTTTTAATAAAAATTAATAAAAAAATTAAAATGAAATTTTTTTATAGGAATTTTAGATTTGTGTAAAAATTTATTTTAACTTAAAATAGTTTGATATATTTTTTTTAAAAAGAGGATAAAATTTTATTATAATTAAAAATTAAAATTATGTAGAATTTTTAGTTTAGATATGATAGAGTTTGTTATATTTAAATTTTGTAGTGAATGTGAAGGGTTTATTTGAAGGATAAAGGGTTTCTATTCTAATGGAGACATATTCTAATTTGAGTGGTTGAGGGTTTCAACTATGTAGTAAATTTGAAATTGAATCTGGATGTGAATTTCAACATTGAAGGGTTTTGGGTTTCTAGTACCCTGAATTTGAATAGAGGTATGCTTGCGGTGAATTTGAACGAAACTAATAGGAGGTTTAAAATTTGAATGGTGGTTTTGAGCCATTGGAAACTCAAGTGCATAAGTTTCTTCTCTTAATTTTTTTTTTCCCAATATGAGCATTTGACCACATATTCCAAAACCTCAACCTCTTAAGAGGGGGATTTTGAAAGTCACTATAGAAGGTATTTATGAACATATAGAATCATTAGTGTTACTAGGGAAAAACTCTCTATGGATAGGGTAAGCCACAATAGACGGAAATGATTGCAGAAATCAACTCTATCCCAAAAACATGCTATATAAACCAATATGAAAGCGAGATTAGGAAGACGCCTACCTCGTCGAGATGTTCAATGAAGTCCACCATTGAACACTTTGACCCAAAGCTATATACCTGCAACTAGTTCTCAACAACCAAGAAAAGCAAGCATATGGTGATAATATAAAAGGTTCGCACATTAGATAGCATAATCCATTAATATACATAACAAATACGTCCATGGATAATAACTCAAATATTTGCAAAATATCAATTGGACAAGAAAGGAGTATCTCTATTAATAAATGATAAGCAAAATTGAAAATATTACAGACTTCCGTGTCGGCACAGTTCAGAACCGAGAAACTAAGTTTCTTCCAGCTGGGTCTCCACCACTTCAATCCTCCACCAAAGGCAAGCTCATAAGAGAGAAACAATGAGGTTCTCAATCACTAACGGAACAACTTGGGGGATGAACAAGACTTAAAGGACAAAGGGATGCCGACTCAATATGAAGTAAATAATTTCTCTAGAGTAACTATGCTCTCAAAGTTGAATTCTTTCTCTTCTTTTCCATAGCTCAAAATTGACCCATTTATATATTTCAAATGGAACTGAAGGGCCGATTCATAACATTTCTAGTATATGGAAGGACAACGATCATAGATCTCTTGTCGTCACATGGAAACCGGACATTAATTTTCATTTTTTGACACAAATCTCGATACCTGTTGGGAGATCCTAAATAGAAAAAAATACTATCTATTCTTATTGGATGTTGACATAACTCAGACCAAAATTTTACTAATTTTTTTTAGCTAAACAAGTAGATTTAGTTGTAATGTCCCCTTCCAATCGATCATGATGGAGGATGAATTAGTAGCCTATATGAATCCCGTAAGAAATAGTCAGTAGAAAAAGGGAGTCGAAGAGATTTATTTAGTGTCACTTTGTTAGAATGTGTTATGTTAACAAAGTGACATTAAATAAAAAGATAAATTGTTAATCACTTAAACATTAAAAAGTAATTTTTAATGTTGAAGTAGAAATTAAAGGAGAAATAAGGGTGAGGTTTGATTTGGTCAAAAAAGGGAAAGATCTATAAGACTGGAAGAAAGAATAAAAGGAGGGGTAGCTTTTCACTTTGGAAATATGATTTGATCTCTCATTTTGAAGTTCTTTTGCAGCCAAGTTTTATTTGTGGTTTTGAAAAAACCAATCCATTGATAATTTGGTTTGGTGGTGCAATACCCATCCTAGCTAGACATAAGGGGAATCCATCCATGGTTTTCCATTACAGTTCATCTTATCAATTATCTTAAGTTTGAGAGTGCATTGATATTCCTAGGAGGAGGATTATTTCATTGTTTGCAGATTCATGGTACCATTGGAGGGTTCGTAGCATCCTCTAGAGGAGATTGATTTACTACTAGTAGATTTGGAAAGGTACGTGGGGGATTTACATTTCTTGGAGAGGTCATAGGTTATATTTGGAGTAGTCGATCTATTTAAGTGCAAAACCATGGAGTTTGTGAGGTCATGGGTTAGTTAAGGGAGCCGCCTCCCATTCATTTTGTAGGTCAAAAGCATGGAGGACGTCGTTGGGGAAATTGGAGGAGGGATGATTCTCTTGATAGATCTGTTGGCTGGAGAAACCATGAGGAACCTGGAGAGATCAATCCATATTGAAAAAGGGTTTCTACACAAGTTTTGGGGTCTGTACAGTGAGAATTAAGGAGGTTTGAGTACCATATTAGCAGGGCCAAGAGGATTAGAGAAGGTAGTAAAAACTTGACAAAAAAAATTGAGGTGACTTTGGCATGACACTAGGTATCAATATTGAAGTTTGTAGTATTTTTCTATTGTAATAGAGTTGTTGTAGAAGCCACTAGAGTTCTATTATTGTGTGCATCAGATTCCATGCATAATAAAATGCGAGTGTTTCCTCTTATGTCATTTTTGTAAAAATATTGAATGCCATATGTTTGATGAATTATCTATCACTAGAATAATTGAAAATTGTTTGTAGACATTCATTTATCAACTTCTAGTACCAAAAACTATGATTGTTAAGTGTTTGAAAAAATTTCACAAAGAGAAACAACATCATTGAACAACAAACACGCATATTTTTGTTGGGGATATTACAGATATTTTGATATACAAATATTTTCTTCCTTAGAAATTGAGTAATCTTGTTTGAATCTAACCAATCATATATCCAAGTTCAAGTAATTCCTCAAAGGAATTATTGGATAGGTAAATATGCCAATTCCTTTGTTGGTTATACTTGTACATTCCACCGAGCATGATAATGTTTTAACTCATCAAATTGTTCTCATTAATTATTGAATCGTATTTTTGTAATGTTGGGTATGTGTAATATTATTTGCATGAAAAAATATAATGTCTATGTTGCGTCGGGCCCATAGGGGGGTTTTTGAGGGGGGTCGCTAGCCCCTGCCCCCCCTACCTAGGGGTCACAAGGGGATATCCCTGGTCCAGGGGGTTCGCAAGGAGGTGGGAGCCCCCCTGTGTGAGGGTTTGGGGGGAAACACCCCCAATTTCTTTTGGGGTATTTTTTGCATCTGTTTTTGGGTGGTTTTTCAACACATATTTTTTTCCAATGGTATTCTAGTTCTAGTTAAGGAAATAGAGTTGTTGACTAATATCAGAGAATGGATTAGGGGTTTTGGATGCCACGAGATCCTATATACTTTATTTTGAACAATGGTGAGATGATGAATGGAATATTAGAGGTGAAGCTAATCTGTTTGTTGGTTTTCCGAGTTTGTGTTTCTAGGAAAAAATATCTATGTAATGTATTTTTGTGTCTAATTGTATCTATTTTTTTTTAATAATAATCTGTTTTCAATAATTAATTGTACAAGATTAAAATATACATTTGGTATGAGAGCAATTATTGGCTTCGGGGGGAAACCTTTGTAGTTAGGGATGTTGATATTACAGTAACTACGGGATGTATTAACCTCTACGTGTAACCTTTGACGAGTCTAGAATATTCTCAGAAGCAAGAGAAAACCTAGAAGGTTAGGAAATAACCTTATAAGACAAGTGAGATCAATATAATAATTTATATTAAATTATTATCCTCTAGAAGTAGAAGTCAGCCCAGTTAGGTCACTTGGAGGACTATAAGTAAGAGAGCGTTAGAGCACATTTTTCACAGTTGCACTCATAATTGCATAAGAATAAGTGGTGTGGATGACTGAAGGAGAGTTGAAACTACTGTAGTGGTGACTTTGTCTTTTGTTATGGTTGGACATTCTTCATGGTTATGATTTGGAATTTCTTTTGTTTATGTTATCTTTGGAGAGAGGTACGCTACCTTGTTTGGCTATTGGTTCTAGGGTTTTCTTCCATAATTATTATATTTGTCAAGGTTAAGGTGCTCGGGGGTGGCCTCTGTGCCTATGGTTGGGTGACAATATTTTTATATTTTATACAATTAAACGAGCACCCCTATTATTCTAATAGGTTATGGTCCCACACTATCTTAAGACACTCTAACCACTTGAAGGTATATTAGGAGTATTTTCTCAGTTGCAGTTACAGTCAAAGTTTTGTTGCAACAATAAAACCCTAACCCTCATGTTGAAACACCTTAAGTGAAGAAATTGACCTAATTCATCGATAACCTAGTGCGCATATGTTAGATAACCTAGTGCCTATGTTAGATAACCTAGTACACCTATGTTATTAAATTATTATGTTAGATAATAATATACGACATTGATGTGGCCATGGGCGAAGCCAACGTTTTTTGTTTTTTGTTTTGAAGAATTAAGGGTACGAAGGAAACAACAAAAAAATTTTGACCACACCCTAGACAACGAACAGAAGTAGGCAACCTAGGTAACAGGCAACTGCGACACCCCACAGGGACAAAAGTGCAATCGGGAAAACATGTGCAATAACAAGGAGGATGACTACCCTTCCGATGCAAACATGACCATGCCTAAAAGCTAAGGGACAACATCCCCATCTTGACATTACGGCCTAGACGAACGAATACTAGAACCTCAAGGCACACAGACCTAATGCCTGAAGGCATTTGGCCCTTGCACAAAGAGAAACTTGCACACTCGTCAACAGTCACACAAAGCACCTACTCTGGCTGAGATATAGTTCACCTCTATGCCCTAGGGCGTGCCATGATCCCCTCATCAGGAATCATGTCGTTCCCAGGTGAGAGATGCACTGATAACCTTGGTGCAACACATACTATCTAGACGAAGGAATCTAGATAATCCAATGTGCTAGAAGCCGAATACTGAGAGGAAAACCACATCCATACCCCAACAACTGGTCGACGAAACATCAGAGGAAAAAGACATGGGATGTCACAAGCCAATACACAACATCGTCTGCAGTGAACCAATCACCCAGTCTAATCTAGTCAATGATTACAATCACTTTTAACATGAGTTTCCCTTCTAGACGGGGCACGTCTAAGTTACAGCTAGTCATTAACTTAAATAACAACATTAACAATATTAAGGTAGAAAGCTATCATTATAACACTTATGAACAATTAAATCTCAACATGTAGTCTAGTTATATTGACCGAACTAACAATACTAGTTGCCTAATAATATTAGAAGGAAACTACTAACTATTAGCAGGGCTGGAGCAATTTAGTGAGGAAAATAACATAGCGGTTACTTAACAATTAATATAGAAATAACAAGGGAATTACATGACCATTAACAAGATAATTAAAAGTGCATTAACATGGTAGTTTACATGATTTTTTTCTTAACAAACAATATAGAAATAGCGAGGCATTTAAGGTGTTAGTTAACATTTAACTCGTTGTGGCATTTAATCCAAAGAATGAATATGCTGGCCATTTACATTTCTGTAGTAATTGTTCTGGCAATTAATATGTCCATTACATAACAATGAATCTAGCAATAACAAGGCATTTAACTAACTTTTATCCATTTTATTTGCTGGCAAAAATCAAGGCAATTAATGTGACCATTACATAGCAATGAATCTAGCAATAACAAGGCATTTATCTAATTGTTATCCATTTTATTTGCTGGAAAAAATCAAGGCAATTAATGTGACCATTACATAGCAATGAATATGGAAATAGTAAGGCATTTAACTAACTGTTATCCATTTAATTCATTGTGGAAAAATTAGCAAAAATGCAGTGCCCACAGGGTGGCCAATCATGCCTAGTCAACAACAACTCAAAAATTAAAGGCAAACAAATCCAATCAGCATCAACGCAGTCCATCACTCAAGGGAAAACACAGTCACAGTTTGAAGGAGAAATCATGGTCTTTACTACAAGTCAGTTATGAATTCAATAGCCAAAAAAAAGGGTGGGCAAATTCAACATGCACACAGTCAATTTTTATTTACAAAAATCGTGGTTATTCCGGCATGTGAATTTATGATTTAAAAGGATAAATTCATGGGCGAATTCAACAACAACATAGTCAACATTTTCAAGAAAAAATTGTGGGCATTAACAACCACTCAAAAAATGGTTGGGAGAAACAAATCGTGGGCGTTAAGTCTGGTGAAAACCTGTGTAATTAAAAATCCATGACAGTCAAATAGTGGGAATAAAAAGTCTGAGTATTAAATTCGTGGTGATGAACAATGGAAACAGTAGGGACATAGAGTTATAATTCAAAGAAAAATGCAGAACACAAGGAATTATAATCGTGGTAGCATCAAGGAGTTATAAAATCATTTTCATTCACCTGGCATACCAATACAAAATGCAGACATGAATCAATTCATTTTTCCATTGCCCAAATACCCATACAAAATGCAAACATGAATCAATTCACTTTTCCATCACCAGAATAACAATACAAAATGAAGACAATAGTAAGAGAACCGAAAGGATCCAATCAACCATGGACAAAAATGAAGGTAGATGGCTAATAGGTTCGTCCTTCGCTCATCATCCTCATAGAGAAAGGCATGGCATTGAGATCCATAAGTCTATTAACATTGAAGTGGCGACCATAGATCATGCTCCTTGCTGACTACCCACACGAGGACTGATGAGCTAGGGATGATAGGAAAAAAGACCACAATGGTCACAATAAAACACCATAAGGAGGTCAAGACATGTGGGCATATGAAATCCATGGGAGTCAATCAATCATCGAGCTAGGCTATGAAAGAAATTCATTCATCAATCTAGACAATCAGTTTACTTACTCCATTAAACATGTAGATCCAAGCATAAATCCTACAACAATCTACCATACAAAAATGAAGAGAGCGTACCATTGCCTGATCGCCCGTTCTGAGTGACCTCCTACATGCTTTGTGCATCTTCTGTTTGTCGACCAATGATACTTCACCGGTACCTCCTAGCCAATGATAGGGGTACTCTTCTTCCCCCTTAGCCCGCTAAGATACAAAGGGGCAACACACTATCCAGAGATTCAGTTAGCTCCCAGCTTGCCTCGCAAGGTCGAGCTACCACTCATCATCGAGCTGGGTATCCCAACTCCCACAAGCTAAGTGAGTCAAGTAGATATTTATGCAGCGTAACATTACACAAACAGAAGAGATCCTTCATCCTTCTCCTCCCTCCATTATATAGAGTTTCCAAGTCCTTTACCTTCCCAAAATCCCATTTAATTTAATGTTCAATAAATTAAATCCTAAAAATCATCCCCGTACAAGTGTCACCCATCCCCTTCATTCCTCCATAAATTAATTTCTTTAATTAATTAATTAACCATATTTCACTCTCCCACCTAGAGTCACTCCTAGAATCGCTCCTAGGCGTCTCCAAAATCTCTTACAGGCTTTAATGAATTTCCCCATTATTAATTTTCTAGTTCAGTTTAAAATTCGAAAGCTCTTAAATGCTAGATACCTTACTAAGTTTGACTTTCTGCTTTTCCCCTTTTGTTTCCCTTTTATTTTTATGTTTCCCTCTTTTCCTAGTTTCCTAAATATTTTAGATTTCCCTCTTTCACCTTTTCATTTAGAACTCAAATTGGCAGGTGTAGAAATTAACCTTTTTTTTTTTTCCTTTTT
>ML788319.1:732319-802169 GCA_009831015.1 Picea engelmannii
CATATTTTTATGAATCATTTAAATTGCTTACCCCCTTCTTGTTACAATATTTAACGAAGATTATAATTATTATTTTTATTGTTTTTATTTTTATTTTGTATATATATATATATATTAAAAAGATAAAGTTTTACCACTAGCATAATTTAGACCTAGACCTTAAATTTTCGTGTTGGGTGAAATTTTATTAGGGAAATTGTTTTAAAAAATCTTATCATGTTATTCGTCCTAAGTCCGTCTAGGTTCATTCATTTATCATCAACAACGCGACATGCCCTTTAGGATGCACTAGGTTGTCAAAGGGTGCCACTCGACTCATTTGTTCCCTTGCACGACATGCCCTTCAGGACGCACCACGTGATCCAAGGGTGTCACTTGCCTCTTGACTGACTTGGTAGACATCAAAAGCCCTTGGAGTCAATACTCTGCCAGGTGAACTTGTATCTATATATATATTAAAAAGATAAAATTTTACCACTAGCATAATTTAGACCTAGACCTTAAATTTTCGTGTTGGGTGACATTTTATTAGAGAAATTGTTTTAAAAATTCTTATCACGTTATTTGTCCTAAGTCCGTCTAGGTTCATTCATTTATCATTAACAACGTGACATTCCCTTTAGGATGCACTAGGTTGTCAAAGGGTGCCAGTCGCCTCATGTGTTCCTTTGCGCGACATGCCCTTCAGGACGCACCATGTGATCCAAGGGTGCCACTTGCCTCTTGAATGACTTGGTAGACATCAAAATCCCTTGGAGTCAATACTCCATCAGGTGAACTTGTGGGAGACTAAGGGCCTCTAAGGAATAAGGCCCTCGCCTTATTGCACGCCCCTTAGAATCATTGTGAGTGACTATCATAGTCTGCCCTCACGACATCATGGGTCCTCTCGAACTTGGTAAACTTTAACCTACAGTTCAAGCCACAACGGGAGTGCTACTAGACTGTGGCAGGGTTGTTGTCCACACCTCTCCCTCAACTTCTCTGGTAGTCGTGCGTGACCCCTTTAATCCACATGTGAGTCTGGTTGTCAAGCTATCGTCAGCCTGCATCATCAACGAATCATGTTATAATATATCCATATCATATCATCTAATTAGATGCACTAATATCACGTATAAAACAGTCAAACCCCAATTGTACACCCCCGACTCAATTTAGAGTCCAAGGGGTTCCATCAATGCCTCTGCATCCTCGAGGTCCAAGATCCTGCACACTCAGTGAAACCTAGTCAATAGCACCTATCTATGTCAATGCAGTAAAACAACAAGTCATCAACCCATAACGCCTCATAATCACGATAAATATTTTAATAACATAAAATATGGATCACTTGTGAGAAAGTGTCCTCAAAGAATAAGTTTGTTCAGTCTGCAAGAGCGGGATGTTACATACACCCCCTCTTGGTCTAAACTTCGTCCCAAAGTTTTACAGTAAAAATGTCAAAATAAAGTGTATCATAGTATCAAAAGTCTATTTATCAAACAAAAATGAAAATTGTTGGCGCATATCATATGCATCATCCCAGGTCGTCGAGTGCGGACTATAGTTGTCCCAGTGGACCTTGACCTGATCTACAGTTCGACGTCATAGTTGTGGAATGCGATGATCCAAGATGTGGATCGGCTCAGCCATGAGTGCCCCCTCGTTCAATACCTGCAAGGAAATCATGTGAATAACATCTGTAGGATCACTAATATAATGTATCAAAATAGATACATGAAAAACATCATGCATATGCCTCAAAGAATCAGGCAAGGCTAGTCGATAGGCCATGGGCCCCTTTCTCTTCACAATCTCAAAAGGTCCCACAAACCTAGGAGAGAGTTTATCTCCTTTTCCAAACTTGATCAAAATCTTATGTGGTCTAACCCGCAAGAAGACTCGATTTCCAACCTCGTAACTACAGTCGACATGGTGCGCATCGACGTAACTCTTTTTCCAATCCTACGCTTCTTTAATCCTTTGTCTTATTGTTTTCATTTTCTCTTCCATTTCTTGTATCACTTCTAGTCCCACAAAGACCCTATCCTCAAGCCGATCCCAACTCAAGGGCGTGCGACATGGTCACCCGTAAAGAAACTCAAAAAGTACCATCTTAATGGTTTCTTCGTAACTGTTGTTATAAGTGAATTCCACCAGTGGCAAGAATTCTTCCCAACTCTTTTGTTGGAACATAATGTACATACGCAACATGTCCTCCAAGGTCTGGTTCATTAGTTTGGTCTGCTCATCAATCTTTGGGTGGTACACAGTACTGAAGTTAAGCTGGGTTCCCAAGGCCTCTTGGAAACTCATCCAAAATCGTCCAGTAAACATCGATCCTCGATCGGATATAATCCTCTTAGGCACGCCATGCAACCTCACAATCTCACTAATGAAAACTCTAGCTATGTTGGGTGCCTGATATGTTGTAGGCACAAGAATAAAGTGAGCACTCTTTGTCATAGTGTCTACTACTATGAAAATTAAGTCATGTCTCCTTTCCGTTAGTGGTAATCCAACAACAAAATCCATCGAAATAACCTCCCATTTCGATTCCAGAATAGCATGTGGCTGTAGTAATCCTGTCGGATGTCTATGTTCATCCTTCACTTGTTAACATTCTAGACATCAGGCCACATGGTTGACTATATCTTCCTTTATTCCCTTCTGGAAGAATAAGGGTTTAAGGTATGCCCTCATCTTCGTGACTCTCAGGTGAGACATGTAAACTTCTCTATGAGCCTTGCTTTGGATGAACACCCTCAACTCATCATTCAGCGGTATGTAAATCTGATTTTTAAACCTCAATAAACCATCTCTATCAAATGAAAATCCTTTAAATCTTGGTACCAGCATTGTGTTTTGTCCGATAAAACCCTCAACCTCTTTGTACCAGTCATCGTCATGTTGTAAAGTTAGAATATTTTCACGTAGATTTTTCTGAAGAGGCAGCACCGAAAATATGCGTGGTCTCTGAATCAATGCATCTGCCACTCGGTTCATTGTTCCTTTTATGTAAGTAATCTCAAAGTCGTACTCACTGAGAAATTCTAACCAACGTCGTTGTCGCGCGTTTAGGTTTCTTTGCGTAAAGATGTTTTGTAGTCCACAGTGGTCTGTTTTTAGTTCAAACTTTTGTATAACAAGGTAGTGTCTCCAAACCTTCAAGGCATAAATGATGGCTAACAACTCCAAGTTGTGCATCGCATATTTCTCCTCATGCCTTCTCATTTTCCTCGAGATGTAAGTGATCATTCGTCTGTCTTGCATCAAGAATCTGCCTAAGCCTTCCTTGTATGCATTAGTGCATACCAAGAAGTCCGCGTCCATGTCAGGGACATTTAGTATCGACAATGTTGTCAATAGCTCCTTTAGAATCCAAAAAGCTTCTGTGCATTTCTCGATCCAAACAAACTTCTTGTTTTTCTTATGTAATTTCATGATCATATTTTCTGTCTTTGAAAATCCCTCAATGAACCATCGATAGTATCCTGCTAGACCCATGAAGCTATGTACTTCCATGATGTTCATCAGTGTAATACATTCCATTATAGCCTCAACCATGGTTGGATCCAGGATGATACCTTCGCTGGAAATGACATTCCCTAAGTAGTGAATCTTCGATTGATAAAATGAGCATTTGGACAACTTCCCATACAATTTGTGCTCTCGCAAACAATGTAGTACCAAGAGTAACTGCTTTTCATTCTCCCCCATCATCCAAGAGTAAATCAAAATATCATGAATAAATACTTGGACGAACTTGTCCAAGTACTTGAGGAACACCCCATTCATCAAACTCATGAATACCCCTGGGGCGTTCGTTAGTCCAAATGGTAATACAGTAAACTCGTAATTTCCAAACCTCATCTTAAAGGTAGTCTTAGGGACATCATCCTCCTTGATCCGTAACTGGTGATACCCTGATCGCAAATCGATCTTTGAGAACATCGTCACACCCTTCATCTGATCGAACAGATCATCAATCCTTGGCAATGGATACCGATTCTTGATCATGGCCTTGTTCAATTGATGGTATTCAATGAAGAGACTCCATGACCCATCCTTCTTTTGTATGAAAATAACAAGTGCACCCTACGGTGACACATTGGGACGTATCAGTCCCAGGTCCAACAATTCCTTCAGTTACATTCTCAACTCTTGTAACTCCGAGGTCGACATATGATAAGGCGTTCTGTCTATCAGTTCAGTTCCTGGTTTTAGGTCTATAGTAAACTCCAATTCCCTCTCCAGCGGCATCCTAGGTAACTCCTCTGGAAAGACATCTGCAAAATCTCTCACCACTGGAAGGTGTTCTAAACCTTCTGCTATTCCCTTCTCATTTAGCGTAAGGATCACATAAATCTTACATCCCTTGCGCATGCTCTTCCGAAGCTTCAAGGAAGAGATGAACCTCAGGGAAACTCCTTGGTTTCAGCCTACAATCACACGCCTCTGTCCCTCATCATCGACCAAGATCAACTGTTTCATCTTGCAGTTGAGTATTGCCTCATGCGATTCCAACCAATCCATACCGATCACGACATCATAAGATCCTAAGATTGTAACGTACAGGTTGGCCATGGTGAAAAACTCTCCCGGGTTAAGGATATGGCCCATAAACTTTCCTCCAACCTTTTGTTTGGCTCTCGAGGCCATCTCTACGAAGCTAAACTCATCATGTTGAACTTCCTTTCCCTTAATCCTTTTTAGCACTGCACCAAAAATGAAACTCTCAATAGCACTGGGATCTATCAAAATACTAAGGGTTTGGTTAGCGACGGTACCTATCATCTCGAGAATAATCAATTGATGCTTTGCCTGGTAGTGATGCACTGCTGCATGAATCCGATGGGCCTTGCCAAAATATCCCATGGTAGTGGGTCTGGTTGATCCATATGCTCTAGTTCTCTCCACAGGGAAGTCACGCTCATAGTGTCACTCCCCACACATCCAACACCCCTTCTTCAGACCAGTAGTCCTGGTACTCGAAGTAGAAGATGACAGCCCATCGGCCTAGAATCTTGGTATGTTCTACTAAACAAGCCTAAACTGTTGTTGTTATGATCGACGTTGTTGCTGATGTTTTGGTCCCCGATAAGGTGTTCGTTGTTGAGATGTCAGACGTTGAGATGTAGTGAAGGTGGATCCGCTCTAGAAGCCATGATATCCTGGCATATGTCTAGCTGGTGTCTGATGATGTTGCACACCAAATGACACCCATCGTGCTGGTCTCACTAGAGTCTTGGTCTGACCCCCACTGATAATATCCTCCTCTGCTATGAGGGCCTTTTGGATGACATCATGCAAGGTTTGAGGCATCAAAATCCTAGCCGTTTCACATATGATACCATTAAGGTCGAACACGAACCTATTGACCTTAAGTTTCTCAGTGTTAAGATGTGGAACATACCGGAGCAGCTCCATAAAACGGTCCTCGTACACAGGCACCGTACGACCACCCTATCGTAAGGCGTTGAACTCATTAAGCTGATGCTCAATGAATTCCTCTGATAGGTACCTCTCTCAGAACCATTCCTCGAACAGTTCCCATGACATGTCTTCGACAACCATGTTCAGCTATGGTAGGAGTATCTTGCACCATAGAAGAGTGCTCCCCTTCAGTTGAAAGACCACCATGAGGACCTTCATGTTGGAGTTATAATCGAGAAGTGCAAAGCACATTGCCATATTCTCTAACCATGCCTCGACGACTGCATCGTCCAGGGCACCAAAGAACTTGTGTAATTTGACCTTCTCGAGTTCACAGTGAATGCTACCAGTACTGACTGGAGCATGTGGTGGACCCTCAGGGGGTTCTGACACTCTAGCCTCATGTCTGTCCAAACGGCCGATCAATGCCTCAGACATGTGCCAAAAATATCTCATCATTCCAACCACATCAACAACTGCTATTTTCTCCTACCCGACAACGTGTTCATCTCTCTGGGGGTTAGATCCCTTAGGCGTGGCTACTACTGGAGGCATCATGCCTCCTCCTGTAGCACTCTATTGTCTGCCTCGATGACATCCTCTAACCATGATTACCTGCATGAATAAAAGTCAACTCAATTAACAACATTATAATCAAATCATCTCAATGAAAGCTGTAGTGATCCCAAGTCACGGGTTGAACCCGCTCTGATACCATATGTAACATAACACATTGATGCGGCCACAGGCAAAGCCAATTTTTCTTTTTTGTTTTGAGGAATTAAGGGCATGAAGGCAAAGATAAAAAAAAATTGACCACACCCCAGACAACAAAAATAATCATGCAACCCAAGTAACAAGCAAATGCGACATTGTGCACAGACACAAGGGAAACTGGACAAACATGCGCAATAACAAGGAGGATGACTACCCTTCCGATGAAAAAATGACCATGTCTACAAGCTAAGGGACAACATCCCCATCTCGACATCATGGGATAGACAAACAAAGACTAGAACCTCAAGGCATGCATACCTAACGCCTGAAGGTGTTCATCCCTTGCGCAAAGAGCAACTTACATGCTCGTCAAAACTCACACAAAGCACCTACTCCGGCTGAGATCTCGTTTACCTCTATCCCCCAAGGCGTTCCATGATCCCCTCATCAAGAATCATGTCATTCCCAGGTGATATATGTGTCAATAACCTTGGCACAACACATCCTATCTAGACGAAGGAATCTAGATAATCTGATGTGCTAGAAACTGAATACTGAGAGGAAAACCACACCCATACCCCAAAAATTGGTCGACAAAACGTCAGAGGACGAAGACATGTGATGTCACAATCCAATACATGACATTTTCCTCATCCAACCAATCACCCACTCTAATCTAATCAATGATTACAATCGCTTTTAACATGAGTTGCCATTCTAGACGGGGCACGTCTAAGTTACAACTAGTCATTAACTTAAATAACAACATTAACAATCTTAAGGTAGAAAGATATCATTATAACACTTATGAACAATTAAATATCAACATGTAGTCTAGTTATATTGACCAAACTAACAATACTAGTTGTCTAATAATATTAGAAGGAAGCTACTAACTATTAGCAGGGCTGGAGCAATTTAGCGAGGAAATTAACATAGTGGTTACTTAACAATTAATATAGAAATAACAGGGCAATTACATGAACATTAACATCAAAATTAAAAGTTCATTAACACAATAGTTTACATGACTTTTTTCTTAACAAGTAATATAGAAATAACGAGGCATTTAAGGTGTTACTTAACATTTAAATCGTTGTGGCATTTAATCCAAAGAATGAATTTGTTGGCCATTTACATTCTTGTAGCAATTGTTCTGGAAATTAATATGACCATTACATAACAATTAATTTAGCAATAACAAGGTATTTAACTAACTGTTATCCATTTTATTTGCTAGAAAAAATCAAGGCAGTTAATGTGACCATTACATAGCAATGAATCTAGCAATAACAAGGCATTTAGCTAACTGTTATCTGTTTTATTTGCTGCAAAAAATCAAGGCAATTAATGTGAACATTACATAGCAATGAATCTGGAAATAGTAAGGCATTTAACTAACTGTTATCCATTCAATTTGTTGTGGAAAAATTAGCAAAAACGTAGTGTCCACAAGGTGGCCAATCATGCCCAGCCGACAACAAAACAACAATTAAAGGCAAACGAATCCAATCAACATCAACACAGTCCATCACTCAAGGGAAAACACAGTCACAGTTTGAAGGTGAAATCATGGTCATTACAACAAGTTAGTTATGAATTGAATAGCAAAACAAAAGGGTGGGTGAATTCAACATGCACACTGTCAATGTTTATCTACCAAAACCGTGGTCATTCCGTCAAGTGAAATTATGATTTAAAGGCCAAATGAACGTTGTCAAGAAAAAATCATGGGCATTAACAACCACTCAGTAAATGGTTGGGAGCAACAAATCGTGGGCATTAAGTCTAGTGAAAACCTGTGTAATTAAAAATCTATGACAGTCAAATAGTGGGAATAAAATGTCTTAGTATTAAATTCATGGTGATGATCCGTGGAAACAGTAGGGATGCAGAGTTATAATTCAAAGAAAAACGCAGAATGCAAGGAATTATAATTGTGGTAATAAAAAGGAGTTATAAAATCATTTGCATTTGCCTGGTATACCATACAAAATGCAGACATGAATCAATTTGTTTTTCCATTGCCCGAATACCCATACAAAATGCAGAGATGAATCAATTTGTTTTTCCATTGCCAGAATACCAATACAAAATGCAGAAAACAATAAGAGAACTAAAAGGATCCAATTAGCCAAGGACAACAACGGAGGGCGATGGCTAATAAGTTCGTCCTTCGCTCATCATCCTCGCACAAAAATGTATGGCATTGAGATCCATATGTCTATTAATGCCAATGTGAAGACCATATATCAGGCTCTTGGCTGACTACCCAGGCGAGGACTGATGAGCTAGGGATGATGGGAAAAACCACCAAAATGGTCACAATCAAACACCATACGGAGGTCAAGACATGCGAGGAAATGAAGGCCATCAGAGTCAATCAATCATCAAGCTAGGATATGAAAGAAATTCAGTCATGAATCTAGACAATCAGTTTAATTACTCCATTAAACATGCATATCCAAGCATAAATCCTACAACAATCTACCATACAAAAATGAAGAGAGCGCACAGTTTCCTGATCACCCGCTCTGAATGATGTCCCACGCGCTCCATGCAACTCCCTCTTTCCGACTGACGAGACTTCACCAGTACCTCCCAGCCAATGTTAGGGGTTCTCTTCTTCCCCCTTAGCCCCCGAAGCCACAAAGGGGCCAAACACACTATCTAGAGATTTAGTTAGCTCCCACCTCTCCTCTCAAGGCCAAGCTACCACTCCTCACCGAGCTGGGTATCCCAACTCCCAAAAGCTAAGTCAATCAAGTAGATATTTCTACAGTGTAACATTATGCAAACAAAAGAGATCATTCATCCTTCTCCTCCCTCCACTATATAGAGTTTCCAAGTCCTTTACCTTCCGAAAATCCCATTTAATTTAATGTTTAATAAATTAAATTCTAAAAAAACTCCCCATACAAGTGTAACCCATCCCCTTCATTCCCCCATAAATTAATTTCTTTAATTAATTAATTACCCCTATTTCCCTCACCCACCTAGACTCACTCCTAGAATCGCTCCTAGGTGTCTCCAAAATCCCTTACAGGCTTTAATGAATTTCCCCATGATTAATTTTCTAATTCAGTTTAAAATTAGAAAGCTCTTAAATGTTAGATACCTTACTAAGTTTGACTTTCTACTTTTTCCGTTGTGTTTCCCCCTTTTCCTTTTATGTTTCCCTCTTTTCCTAGTTTCCTAAATATTTTAGATTTCCCTCTTTCCCCTTTTCATTTAGAACTCAAATTGGCAGATGTAGAAATTAACCCTTTTCTTTTTTCTTTTTCCTTTTTCCTTTTTAATTAATAAATTTTAAATTATCATAAAATAATAAAACAATTATTTTCCTTTTTAAATTTTATCCTAATAGATTTTTATGAATCATTTAAATTTCTTACCCCCTTCTTGTTACAAGATTTAACGAAGATTATAATTATTATTTATGTTGCTTATATTTTTATTTTGTATATCTATATATATATATATATATATATATATATATATATATATATATATGTGTGTGTATGTATTTATATATATATATATATATATATTTTAAAAAGATAAAATTTTACCACTAGCATAATTTAGACCTAGACCTTAAATTTTCGTGTTGGGCGACATTTTATTATGGAAATTGTCTTAAAAATTCTTATCACGTTATTCATCCTAAGGTCGTCTATGTTCATTCATTTATCATTAACAACGTGACGTGCCCTTCAGGATGCACTAAGTGCTCCAAGGGTGCCACTCGCCTCATCTGTTCCCTTGCGTGACATGCCCTTCAGGATGCACCACGTGCTCCAAGAGTGCCACTCACCTCTTGAATGACTTGGTAGACATAAAAAACCCCTGGAGTCAATACTCTGTCAGGTGAACTTGAGGGAGACTAAGGGCCTCTAAGGAATAAGGCCCCCTCTTTATTGCATGCCTCTTAGAATCATCGTGAGCAACTGTCGCAGTCTTCCCTCACGACATCGTTGGTCCTCTCGAACTAGGTAAGCGTTAACCTACAGTTCAAGCCACAGTGAGAGTGCTAGTAGGATGTGGTAGGTTTGTTGTCCACACCTCTCCCTCAACTTATCTAGTAGTCATGCATGACCCCTTTACTCCACATGTGACTATGGCCGACAAGCTATCGTCGGCCTGCATCATCAATGAATCATGTCAGAATATATCCATATCATATCATCTAATCAGATGCACTAATATCACCTATAAAACAATCAAACCCCAATGGTACACTCCCCGACACGATTTGGAGTCCAAGGGGTTCCATCAATGCCTCTACATCCTCGAGGTCCAAGATCCTTCACACTTAGTGAAACCGAGTCAATAACACTTGTTTATGTCAATGCAGTAAAACAACAAGTCATCAACCCATAACGCATCATAATCAAAATAAATTTTTTAATAACATAAAATCTGGATCACTTGCGACCAAGTTTCCTTAAATAATAAGTTCGCTTAGTGAGCAAGAGTGGGATGTCACATAAAATATCTATGTAATGTATTTTTCTGTGTAATTGTATCTATTTTTTTTAATAATAATATGTTTTCAATAATTAATTGTACAAGATTAAATTATACATTTGGTATGAGAGAAATTATTGGCTTCAGGGGGAAACCTTTGTGGTTAGGGGTTTTGATATTACAGTAACTATAGGATGTATTAACCTGTACGTGTAACCTTTGACGAGTCTAGAATATTCTCAGAAGCAAGAGAAAACCTAGAAGGTTAGTAAATAACCTTAGAAGACAAGTCAGATCAAGATATTAATTTATATTAAATTATTATCCTCTAGAAGTAGAAGTCAGCCTAGTTAGGTCACTTGGAGGACTCTAGGTAAGAGGACGTTAGAGCGTATTTTTCACACTTACACTCATAATTGCATAAGAACAAGTGGTGTGGATGACTAAAGGAGAGTTGCAACTACTGCAGTGGTGACTTGGTCTTTTGTTATGGTTGGACATTCTTCATGGTTATGATTTGGAATTTCTTATGTTTATGTTATCTTTGGAGAGAGGTATGGTACCTTGTTTGGCTATTAGGTCTAGGGTTTGCTTCTAGAATTATTATATCTATCAAGGTTAAGGTGCTCGTGGGTGGCCTCTATGCCTATGGTTGGGTGACAATATTGTTATATTTTATACAGATAAACGAGCACCCCTATTATTCTAATAGGTTATGGTCCCACGCTATCTTAAGAAACTCTAACCACTTGAAGGTATATTAGGAGTATTTTCTCAGTTGCAGTTACATTCAAAGTTTTTTTGCAACAACGAAACCCTAACCCTCATGTTGAAACACCTTAAGTGAAGCACTTGAACTAGTTCTTGGGTAACCTAGTGCTCCCTAGCCTAGTGCACCTCCTCATACTCTCAGCAATCCAAGGTGTCAAGTTTGAGTTTTTGGTCAATGTTAAAGATTGACGAGGTTAAATTCAAAAGTTAACCAAGTCAAAGAAGTCATGACTTACTATATGAAGTCAAAGAATAAGTTAGAAGTGGATTCTAACTTCATAGCATGGAAGGAAAGGATTAACCTCATCCTTTCCAAGAATAAAGTGTTGGATATCATGAAAGGCAAGATCATGGAACCACAATTTGAAGTGAGAAATGGGAAGGAACCTCAGAATGTTGCAGTTATGGAAAATTTGAAGGAAAATGACATAAATTGTATGAGAATCATAGTGGACTTTGTAAAGGACCATTTGATACCCTACATTTATCATCTTGACTCATCTAAGAAGATGTACAATGCCCTAACTAACCTCTTCTCAGTCAGAAATATTGGACAATTGATGAGTGTGAAGAGTGAGCTCTATGAAATGAAAATGAATGATGATGATAGCATAATGTCATACTTTCTAATAATATCTTAGTTAAGAGATCAAATACAAGATATTGAGGAAATCATTTCAGAAAAGGAACTAGTAAATAGAATGCTTAATGGCCTTCCCAAGATATGGGATTCAGTTTCCACAAGCATGAACACAAGAACCAAGTATCCCACATTTGAAGAAATTTGGACTTGTTGTGCACAAGAAGAATCAATGACTAGCACAAAAGATAAATCCCAAAATAAATATTTTGATTAATCCTACAAAACAAAGTTCAATAAATTCAAGAATAAGAAGAAATTTGTCTCAAGGAAGAAACCAAATCAAGAAAATGATTTGTCAAAAATACAATGTTTCATCTGTCAAAATATGGTATCTAGAGTAGACATTGTCCTCAGTTAAATAAAAGGAAGTAAACACACAAAGAAATAGTTTCCAAAGAAAATTAACTCTCAAAGAAAGTCAAGCAGGATGAAGCAAACTTTTTCTACTAGCCATGGTATCCATATTATTCTCTAACATAGTCCTTGCACATACCATGTTTACATAGATCCTGTACATATCATGTGTATCTATTTCCTAGAAGATACAATGGTCAGATACCTATGGGAGAATAAAAATATAAGGATTTCCATTACAATGACAACTAGTCAAGCAATGTATCTAAAAAGGATGAAGTACGTTGACAATATTTGGTGACAATTCTTGTGGAAGCTACTACATAAGTAACAACTTCAACATGGGATGCAATCAGAACCAAAATTGAAGAGACTCAGAAGGAGTCAGAACATAAAGAAGTCAATAATCAAAAGGAGACTAGAATAGAAATGTGACACTTTACATAAAGCAAGAAGGACGCAAATGGAAGCATGGACTCTCTCAGATGGAAGGAGATGATTGCAGAGTTCCAAAAGAAGAGCATGCATATTTCTCATTAATGCATGGATTTGGGATTAGGAGGGAGATAATCCTGAATGATATGATCCATTGAAGAATCCATGAAGATTATGAAGTATCTATCCATGCTCTTCATTAGAACTAGCACCCATGATAAGCAACACATGTTCAGCTTGACTCTAGAAGAAGTCTTCTTTGAAAAGAAGCCTTGGTTATCCTTGGTTGTCCATCTACATTTATGTTCCTATAAAAAAAGGAATAATTTGTAACCTTTAGAAAGGAAGGGAATCAAATCTATAAAATATTCCATGGACTCCAACATTGAAGAGAAACATGAGGAAGAACATGAATATTTCAAGAAAGAAAGAAAAGCTAGAACAACAAATTGAACCAGTTATTATACCAAGAATCATAAGACTACCATCATGGTTTGAATCCACTAGAAGCAGTCAAACAGAAGGAATGGAAGGAAGTTCTGATGAAGAAAAATGTATGTGACAAATTGTGAAAAATACTTATGATTGGAAGCATTGGTGAGATTTAGAACTAGAGGGTTCTCCTAGAAGTAGGGAGAATACTATGATGATATCTTGTTCCAGTAACCCGATACACCTCTCGGTGAGCCATTATATCTATTGCATTATTAGTGGGTTGGAGTCTACATAAGATGGATGTAAATAATTTTCTTCTCAATAGAGTAATTGAAGAAGAAGCATATGTAGAACAACCTCAAGGTTTTGAGGTATACCAGAAAGAGACCCATGTATGAATATAGAAGAAGACCTTGTATGGATTCAAGAAACCTTGTCCAAAGCCTTTTATGTACAACATAAGCTTTGCGAAAACTTCCTATCATAGAGGAAGTGTATCAAAATGGTTCTTGAGATGTCTAGGATGATTGATTCCAAATCAATGAAAAAATCCCATTATGATAGATCTAAAGAAGTTGAGATACTTTGATCCAGTAGAACCATCCTTGTATTGGTAATTGATTGACTTCTTGATGTATCCGATGAATATATTACAGTGTGTGATGCTTGTACATAAGCAATGTGGATTCGTAAGTTGGTTTATATATTGTTTTAGCAGGTGTTGGATTCGACTATGATATATTGTGATATCCAGAGTTATGTAAAGCTCTTATAGAACCTTATATTCCATGAAAGGTTGAAGCACATTGAGATCAAGAATTATTTTCTACATGATAACATCCAGAAGGGAGAAGTAATTCTCGGGTATATCTCCATTGATGAGAAGATAACATATAATTTTTTAAATCCTCTATCCCATATGAAAAGATTGCGTACTCAAGGGACAAGATGGGACTCATGGAGATGACTTCCGTATTGGAAAGGGAAGTGATTAATCCCCAGGTTGGGAGGGAGAATCGCTATGTTATTGATTATAGACAATCATTTTCGAGTTTGGAAAAATTTCCAAGTTGGGTAGTCAGTTTCTCGTCGAGAAAGTGGTGCAATATTATTGATGGAAAGTCATTTTCAAGTTTGGAAAATGGTCTAGGTTAGGAAGTCACTTTCCATTCTGGAAAGTAGTCCAACATTTACAATCATTTTCGAGTTCAGAAAATGGTCCAGAATGGATAGTCATGGTCCGACAGATTATTGATGTACCATATAAAACAATGCCCCTTATGGCCAATGTGGGGGAATGGTCTAGGAAATTCATTCTCATTGGACATCACTCTGAGAAGTGGTCAAAAAGACTGGTCGACCTCTCCAAGAAGTCATTATTTTGAAGTTCACATTTGTGAGAAGTTTCGAAGAATGGTTCAATGTGGGAGGTTGGTGTAGGACATTCATTTCTATAGGAAATGGTCCGGATAGTGATTCCCTAGGGCACACTCATTCTCTCCAAGTTGCAATGTGAAATGTGTCGGAAGAATGGCATAGTTAGATTGAACTTTCCAGGTTAAGAAATTAGGGATACTCATTCCCTAGGGAAGACTCATTCTCCCTAGGTTTCACTGTGAATCATGTTGGAAGAATGGCCCAATTAGGTTGAATGGTACAAGTTCATAGATCAGGGACAATTATTCTTCTATGCTTGAGAAGAATAGTCCATACAACCCATGAGTAATGTTTAAATTTATGAGGCAATATTATCTTCCATATATCATTGGCGTGAGTGGAAGTGTGGCCCAGATGATTTAGTTCATATCATGGCATTTGTTATATCAGATGATATGATTGTTGTGGATAATGTATGTCTTTGGAAAGTAGTTGTATGCTATGGTGGTGGATGTGATCCACTGGTAGTAATTATGTGTCACTAGTTCATATTCATGTTCTACTAGGAGTGGTTATGTACCACTCGATACTATTTTTATACTACTATGAATAAACATAGTTGTGTTCTATTGCATGGAATTGTTTTGATTGACATGGAGACTATCTAGTTGGATAGTAATGATGGTGATCATGATTCAATCATAAGATATATTATGTGTCTATGATTATGCTACCAGGTGAATGGTATGTTTGTTCTCAATACAATTTCCTTTATACCTCCCTAGATAGGAGGGAGTGTTGATATTACAGTAGCTACGAGATGTATTAAACTCTATGTGTA
Organism: Picea engelmannii; assembly: GCA_009831015.1. NCBI lineage: Eukaryota > Viridiplantae > Streptophyta > Pinopsida > Pinales > Pinaceae > Picea > Picea engelmannii. The sequence goes on from ML788319.1 coordinate 747,781, forward strand.
ACTTTTGACGAGACTAGAATATTCTTGGAATCAAGAGAAACCCTAGAAAGTTAGGAAATAACCTTAGAAGACAAGTTGACTCAAGATAATAATTTATATTAAATTATTACCTTCCATAAATAGAAGTTGACCCAGTTAATTCAGTTGGAGGAATTTAAATTTTTGAGGAAATATTCTCTTTCATATGTCACAAGTGTTAGTGGAAGAGTGGCCTAGATTATTTAGTTCATATCATGACATTGTTGATATTAGATGATATGATTGTTTTGGAGACTGTATGTCTATGAACAATAGTTTTATGCTATGGTGGTGGATGTGATATGTAACATACCCAACCACCCACAGACTGGGCTATGCCACTATATCTAGCTAGAACACACCCAACCACCGACACGCGAGGCACACTACAGTCCAAGGACTCAGTTCTTCAATCTTATCTTGAAAACAAAGGAATTATCAACAATGTTATAAGGAAACAAACAACATGCATAAGACAAGATCCATGATACAACATAAAGAAGTAAGCAACGTTCCATACAAATAAAATAATCAGCAGTTAGGCACATTAAAAATACATATCTCAGAGATAATTAAATACATAAAGGAATAACATTATACAGAAAATAGAGGGAGCAATTATCTTTCAAGGAAAATTTCACCAACTAACTACATACCAAGGATGTTCCACCCAACCATAGACAATGTTGTTCTTTTACTCTCAACAATAGGTCACCCCCAAACCAGGGCTATGACTCCATAAGGATGGGTCCTAGGAAAAATCTAAAACACACAACAGTTCGCTAACTAGCTCTTAGGTTTCCCAACCACAAAACAAAACCCGAATTTCCATCTCTCTTTCCTCCTCAGCCTCCACCATGCAAATAAACATACACCCTTCTCTGCCATGCAGCTCCTCAGGTTTTCCATTTCTCTCCAGGGATCTAGTGCTATTTGTCAAGAAATCTCCCTACTGGAACACCAATGGTTATCATCTGTGGAAAATTCAATCTGAACTATCATCAGTCTCATAACTAACATGCGTCTCAACAATCAAGCTATCACAGGCCTTTTCATCACTCATCGTTATCCAAGTACATCAACTCTCTTCTACCCATCCTACACAACACCAAGAGAATGAAACCCCATCTTTGCTACACAATCCCTCAGGCTTTCCATCTCCTTACAAGGCTCCAGTGCTTATGTTTAAGAATCTCCCTGCTGGGACTCTTAGGACTTGCAGTTGTGGACAATTATATCCAAACTTCCATGAAGCTCATGCACACAGGCATCCATTCCCTCCTGGAATGATCAATAATTATTACATCCATTCATCAATGTCTCTCCTCTTCCTGCCATTCGTTTCCATGATCATCCCAAGAGAATATGAACTAACAACAGTGAGTGAAGAGGAAATAAAAACAAGGGAACAAAATGAACCAAGGGATGAATATGAAGAATACCCAAAACAAACCCCCAAGGGATGTTTAAATCACGTGAAGATAAGAGCCACATGGAATCCCTCCCAAGAATCTCGTGTAACCCATTTTCTCCATCAAATAAATTATGGGTGAAATAAAATAATAATAAAAAGACTTATCCCCTCAAGCCCCCTCCCTCGTGGAATCATATCCCGCTATATCTTTTGTCCTTGTTGGTATTGCAGCCAATGGTGTATTTTATTAATGGATGCAACGTATTACATTTCCTAGGCGCTCGATCCCCTTTTCAACTTTATCATCTCACCAACCTAAGTCATATTTACATAATACATTATAAGTCATAAGAGTTAGAACTGGGATGTTACATCCCCCTCCCCTTATTTTAGCACTTTCCTCAGTGCACAACACCAGCCCAGTGTTATTAAAATTACAAATCCAGGCCCTCTGGCCTTGATCCACATCGGAAATAGAGCCCAATCTTATATACATAGGCACTTTTCCCTAAAATCAAACATTTATACATTGGCATATCGGCCCAAAACATGTATAATGATCTTCAGAATTTATATTTCTTGCAGAAGTTTCAACCAACAAGCTCTCCTTCCTTCTCTGACCTGTAAAACCCAAATAAATGAACCCCTTTCTCTGCCATGAAGTCCCTCAACATGTTCCACTTCTCTCTAGGGCTTCAGTGCACTCACCCAAGAAGTTTCAAAGCTCTGGCTTCCAGAACTCCAGCTACATCAAGTCCATTAGAATTTCTTCATTCTATGTCATTATCATTCAGTTTCTCCAACATCACATTATTTTCTCTCATAGTATGGTACTTTTCTTTATCTTCATCATTCATCACTTTCCTACAACATTTCAAATCAACAAGCATATCAATTCATAATTTGTGCATAAAATTTTACATTTTGCTCATAATCTAAGAGTAAATTTTCATAATCCAGTACAATACTTATCTATGTGGTTGATGGAACTGCATCCATATCGTTGTCTCTTTAACTTGGCTCATTGTTTTCCTTTGACATACCCATTGTGTGCATGACCCCAATCAATAGTTATCAAAGTCTCCTCTTCCTTGTGGTCGCTCACCTTCTAGGCCTAGGATTAGGAATCCCCTTCTCTGTTATACAGTCCCTCAAGCAGTCCATCTTTCATGACCAAGGATTTCTTTCACAAGAATATTTCTAGAGACTTTATCAAGTCTTATAGTCGAGACGTCTCTATGGCATGTCTTACCACAACACAACATATTCTAGGGTGATCACGACTTACCAAAGGGTCCCCATGTCCCAACAATAGCCTTTTCATGATTTCCAGCTTCCATATCCAACATCTCATCTGTATTATACACATACAATCATCATGAGATATCATTATAACCATTTCAAATCATAAATGTCAAATTTGTTTTATACAGGAAAACACAATTTTCCAAGCATGAGCTTTCTACTCATGATGGTTGGCTTTGCAGCTGTAGATATCAATCTTCCTTATGATCTTACATCCCTTTCATATCCAATACCATTCGATCTTCAATTTATTCAATTTACATTCAGCCAAAACAATTCATCAGTAATTATCAAATCATAATTCCCAAAATTGTTTTATATAGGAAAAATAAAACTTCTAGACATAAGCTTTTGCTCATAGCAATTTGTCTCTTGCAGCAATAGGAATTGGTCTGCTTTATGGTCTTACAACACTACCATATCCAAGACCCTTTCCTCCTGTAATTCCAACATTCCTCAGCCAAACAAATTGTCAATATCTCATGTACAAGATATATATATATATATGTGTGTGTGTGTATGTATGTATATTCATGCAAATGATTCAAAACAAAAACACAAAGTTCTCTCATAATTGTTTACAACCACATTTCAATTACTCCTATTAATCCAACTATCAATTTGAATAAACTCATCATTACATATGTTGTCGCAAGAGTTGGTTCTAGGTTGTAATAGAGCCATGCCTTAGCACATTTTAAATGAAATAATAAGTTATCACTAGGAAATTGACTTGGGTTTCATGCAAGTAAATTATGAGATAACCATGAACCACTTTTGATTAGAAGCTTCCCCTTCCAACCCAAGAGGGATCTCTCGAATATATGTCATGATAAGATATTCAATAATCTTAACAGTGGGAAGATCTGTGGGTAACGAAAATTTTTGAGGTTTTTAGGGTTGGTGGTTTGTACCGGGAGGTATTCCATTGGGCATGGATTCAAATGATCAAGAAAATAATAAGAGTGTTTCGGCAATGGAAATCCATGAAACAGAGGCGAGGTAGAAGCTAATTATAGAGAGAAGGATTTATAAAAGTATGGCAACATAATAGAGAGAAAACATATCAAAATGAAAGGATCACTTAGCAATGAGTGAATTCAAAACATAAATTAGTGGAAAGAGATGGTTGGGATAGAGAATCTATCCAAGGATGAATTTTGAACTTTCATATCTTTACAAGAAACAACCTATATCATGTCTTGCGATAGAGCATCTAACAAATAGATGAATTCTATTACAAAACAGTTACAAATCAAGAAGAAAAGATAGATGGAGTGATATTGAAACTAAGAAAATGGACAAACTCTACAAGCAACATCACAAGAATCTCTTATATGGATAAAACATGCTTCTGCAATCTTTTATTAAAATGAAAATGAAAGCTACAACCCAGGAGTACTACTCCTGTGTCTCTCCTATTTTACAAATATTCCTCATATATGTATTTAGGTCGAAATCCTCTCTAAACTAAAAGATAACAATAGTTACAACCAATTCTTGAAACTTTCTGCCATAGAAAATGGGCCAAACTGTCGAAAACTAGGGTTGCAGTTATGGATCTGTATCTCTAAAATACAGACAGTTGTGTATAAAATGAAAGAGTATTTTTTGCATTTGCTTATTTTGAGAAAAAACCTCTCTCAGTTCCCTGAGACCCCTTTTCATTTTTCCCAAATCTGTATTTAACAAACATGTGTCAAAACAGGAAAATATGAAATCCAAAAATTAGGGCTCGGAGATTGATTCAATTCTCCCAATATGTGACACCTGTAGGAAAAATGAAAGAGTCTAATGATCTCTGATGTGTTAGGCACAAAATTGTCCAACGGTTTCTCAAAATGATACTCCAGTCACTCGGAATCCTCATTTGAAAATGATGACTCGGCACAGTAAAAACGCCATATTTCTGAAAAATGAACCTCATCTTTCGGGGGAATTTTGACTGCCTTACCAAGCTCAAAATTAAATTATGAAGAAACCACTGGACAGTTTAGGATTGTAGATGTTGATCGACTATTCGAACACGAAAAACGACCTCCACATGGCTGAGAAAATTGTGTTTTTCTAAAGTCATTTTGCATATGACTAGAGTCTCGATTTCGAGTTTTCGAGATTCGGGGAAACAAAGCAGTGGTTATTAAAATTTTCATGTCGGCCAAATCCCCGATGGAAAAATCCCCAAAATAGATTTTTTATTTTACATTCCACTCTTTTGGGCCTTTGTGTTTTGAGTATAATGTCCTCAAAAGTTATGATATGCAAGGAATCCTGAATTGCGAAATCACGATGCGATTAATTAGACGATAATCATTTGTTTTAATCTCTTAATTAATCATGATTAACAATTAATATTTAACCTTTCATGGATTTAAGTGTAGAGACTTCAATAATACTTGATGTGAGAAATCCTGAATTACGAAATTGCGATGAGATTTATTAACGTTAATCTTTCCTAATCTTTATTTGACCTGGATTATCCTTTAATACCTTAGTGAGTTCTAGGATCGAGGCTATATTTATTAAGATATCTACATCTTCCAAATCCTCGATGGAAAAAAACACAGACTCGTGAGATTTTTCTCCATGTGGATTAATTCTCGGTGTATGTGGTCGTTCAACTGTCAATGCTTCCATTCATTCTCCTAGGTGACCGAAAGCCAAAATTTCAATATTTGTCACAATAGAGGCTCTATCTAGTGATGGTGCTTTCCTGCAAAGCACCAAGAACAGTAGACCACATGCCTTGATCCATTGGGCAACTTGAAATCATCCTTATCAAACTTTGAACTATGTCTCTTTACTTGCACCTTTCTGAAACAAAAAACCTCTTATGCATTCATTGGGCTATGGAGTCATAATGATTTAAACAAACCCATACTAGATTCCAAACTAAACCGAAAACATATTGAAAACCATTGTTGTACTCTAGTGCTCAAAGTCAAGCTTATTTATATACATCACCTACTCTAACCGATATCACTACTTTGTTCAAGTATAGGTAAACTTCCAAATCAACCAAGCGAGTATCTGACTAACAAACTTAATTATACTTCCATCTTTGAGAAAAAGGATGACAGGAGTAGCTGCAAATTTCAAAACATGCCTTGGGAGAAGGTACTAACAGTTTTGAAATTCAAACTTCAAGAAGATGGAAATAAAAAATTAAGTTCCCCATTTTGACTCCATATAAACTTCTACTGGATTGTAGAAGGGAAGAGATATAGGACTTTCACAATTAATCCATACTTCCTCCTGTTGGGAAAGATGTCTAAAATGTTCTTGCGCACTTTGTCCACTACTGATTTTTTCTTCCACTAGTGCAAAAATGTCACATTCAAACTTACTCGTCCATTGCTCAATGGTTTCTAAACAGGGAGGAGATATCAATTGTTTTAGTAACCCCTCCTTATGTCCTTCTCCTATCATCTAAATATCTTCTTGGTAGTTGTCATACATAGGTTGATCTCTTTCATGATGTTGTTGATTGCTTTCCTATTGAGCCAAAGTTTCTTGTAGTTCAACATCTTCAGAAACACTTTCATCACATTCATCAAACAAAGGAGGACTATTGTAAATTTTCATATGTGATAAAAAATAAATCTTCTCTTCTTGTTCTTCTGGATATTCATCATAAACATGTTCATCAGATAACTCAGAAGTGTCATCAGTCAGACAAATGCTAGGAATATCAACTGGGAAGCTATCTATCTCAGATCCACACTCCAAATCATAGTCTAAATCATCTTCGAACAAAAAACATTCTTCAAGGTTATTAAACATGACAACCCTATCTTCTTAATGAAACAAAACAGTGTCTACAAGATGATCCTCTGGCCGGAAATCATCATCATAAATTGGCTTACTAACTTCCTCTAAAGTTCCATGGCTATCATGATTTAAACTTAGATTTTCATTTTTATTAATAGAAGAAGTTTCACTTGCATTTTCAGGACTATGTGAATGTTACAGATCTATGTAAGTAGGGGTTGCAACATGACTGTTCAGGAGCAGATCTATCTCTTCTTTTGTTAAAGGAGGAGGTGGTCTATGTAATTTCTGGATCAAACAACTATTATTTTCTTTCTCTTCTGCATGTTGACCATGATGATGAATATCTTCTTCTTGAATGTGATCACAAGAGCTATCATATCCTACTTTTTTATCAACGAACTCTTCTTCATACCGATTATCTTCATCGATTGAGAAATTTTTGATATTCCTTCCTCCTCTTCAAGAAGATGTGTTTGATTTGTTTGTCTTATGAATTTAATATAACAACAATCTTCAAAAAGTATTTTAGTTGAATAGATTCTTTTACAATACGGATGAAAAAGTATGTGAAAATATTTCAATGAAGGAATACTGGAATGAGGTAAAGATTTATACCAGTCTAGCATCTCTTTCCAATGAAAACATAAATAGTTTCATGAGGACATATTCATGATGTATATTCAATTCATCCATATTCTCCAAATTTAGGAAGGACATCTTCCCAAACTTTAATGTCTGGAACCATGTTTGGAAAACCATAAACATTTGCAAAGTCCAGAGGAGAAAACCTTACAGCAATCCTAGCGGCGAACGAATCTGACATTTTGAGACCAGTGGAGTCGTCACTGAATCATGTAGAGTATTCGAACCAAGGATTCGCCAGGTGAATGATCACATCCAATGGAATGCCTATCCCTTGTTCACCATCAAGAAATAGATCGGAAATTTTTGTTGTATCCCAAGGAACATAACTTCTTTCCTCCTTCCCCGACAACGATGCCAAAAAATGTTGTCGCAAGAGTTGGTTCTAGGATGTAATAGAGCCAAGCCTTAAAACAGTTTAAATGAAATAATAAGTTATCACTAGGGACTTGACTATGTTTTCATGTAAGTAAATTCTGAGAAAACCGCGAACCACTTTTGATTAGAAGCTTCCCCTTCCAACCCAAGAGGGATCTCTCGAATATATGTCACGATAGGATATTCAATAAGCTTAACAGTGGAAAGATCTATGGGTAACACAAAGTTTTGAGGTTTTTAGGGTTGGTGGTTTGGACCGAGAGGTATTCCATTGGGCATGGAGTCAAATGATCAAGTAAATAATAAGAGTGCTTCGGCAATGGAAATCCATGAAACAGAGACAAGGTAGAAGATGATTACAGAGAGAAGGATTTATAAAAGTATGGCAACATAATAGAGAGAAAACATATCAAAATGCAAGGAGCACTTAGAAATGAGTGAATTCCAAGCATAAATCAGTTGAAATAGATGGTTGGGACAGAACATCTATCCAAGGATGAATTCTGAACCTTCATATCTTTACAAGAAACAACCTATAACATGTCCTGCAATAGAGCATCTAACAAAAAAATGAATTCTATTACAAAACAGTTACAAATGAGAAGAAAAGATAGATGGATTGATATTGAAACTAATGAAATGGAAAAACTCTACAATCAACATCACAAGAATCTCTGATATGGATAAAACATGCTTCTGCAATCTTTTATTAAAATGAAAATGAAATCTACAGCCCATGAGTACTACTCCTGTGTCTCTCCTCTTTTAAAAATATGCTTGATATATGTATTGAGGTCGAAATCCTCTCTAATCTAAAAGATAACAACAGTTACAACCAATTCTTGAAACTTTCTGCCATAGAAAATGGGCCAAAATGCCAAAAACTAGGGCTACAGTTATGGATATGTATCTCTCAAATATTGATAGTTGTGTATAAAATGAAACAGGATTTTGTGCATATGTTTATTTTGAGAAAAAATTTATCTCAGTTCCCTAAGACCCCTTTTCATTTTTCCCAAATCTGCATTTAACAAACATGTGTCAAAATAGGAAAATATGAAATTTGAAAATTAGGGATCAGAGAAGGATTTGATTCTCACAATATGTGACACCTGTAGGAAAACTGAAAGAGTCTAATGATCTCTGATGTGTTAGGAAAAAAATACTCCAACCGTTTCTCAAAATGATACTCCAATCCCTCATAATCCTCATTCGAAACTGATGACTCAACACAGTAAAAATGCCATATTTCTGAAAACGAACCTCATCTTTCGGGGGAATTTTGACTTTCTAAATAAGATAAAAATTAAATTATGAATACACCACTAGAGATATTAGTATTTGTGTATCTCGATCGACTATTCGAACACGAAAAACGACCTCTCCACGGCTAACAAAATTGTGTTTTTCTAAATCCGTTTTGCATATGACTAGAGTCTCGATTTTGGGTTTTCAGGATTCGAGGAAACGAATTAGTCGTTATTAAAATATTCACATTGGCCAAATCCCCAATGGACAAATCCAAAAAATAGATTTCATATTTTACATTGCACTCTTTCGGGCCTTCGGTTTTTGGGTATCATGTCCTCAAGAGTTATGACATGCAAGGAATCCCGAATCGCGAAATCGCGATGGGAGTAATTAGACGATAATCATTTGTTTAAATATCTTAATTAATAATGATTAGAAATTAATATTTAACCTTTCATGGATTTAAGTGCCGGGACTTCGGTAATACTTGACGTGAGAAATCGTGAATTGTGAAATTGCGATGAGATTTATTAACGTTAATATTTCTTAATCTTTATTTGACCCAGCTTATCCTTTAATACTTTAGTGAATTCAAGGATCGAGTCTGTAGTTACTAAGATATCTACGTCAGCCAAATCTATGACGGAAAAAAACCTGGACTCGTGAGCTTTTTCTCCATGTGGCTTAAATCTTGGTGTATGTGGTCATTCAACTGCCAATGCTTCCATTCATTCTCCTAAGTGACCGAAAGACAAAATTTCAATATTTGTTACAACAACATACACATGTGTTATTAGTCACATAGAATTTTCATGAACCTTATATTCCATGAAAGGTTGAAGCACATTGAGATCAAGAATTATTTTCTACATGATAACATCCAGAAGGGAGAAGTAATTCTCAAGTATATCTCCATTGATGAGAAGATAGCAGATAATTTGTTAAATCCTCTATCCCATATGAAATGTTTGCATACTTAAGGGACAAGATGGGACTCATGGAGACGACGTCCTTATTGTAAAGGGAAGTGATTACTCCCCAGGTTGGGAGGGAGAAATTCTATGTTATTGATTATGGACAATCATTTTCGAGTTTGGAAAATTGTCCAGGTTGGGCAGTTAGTTTCACGTACAGAAAGTGGTCCAATATTCTTGATGGACAGTCATTTTCCAGTTTGGAAAATGGTCTAGGTTGGGAAGTCACTTTCCATTTTGGAAAGTGGTCCAACATTTACAATCATTTTCGAGTTCCTAAAATGGTCCCGAATGGATAGTCATGGTCCGATAGATTATTGATGTACCATATACAACAATTCCCCTTGTGGCCAATGTGAGGGAATGGTCTAGAAAATTCATTCTCATTGGACGTCACTCTGAGAAGTGGTCAAGAAGAATGGTCAACCACTCCGAGAAGTCAGTATTTTGGAGTTCACAGTTGTGAGAAGTTTTGAAGAATGGTTCAATGTGGGAGGTTGGTGTAGGACATTCATTTCTTTAGGAAATGGTTCAGAGAGTGATTCCCTAGGGAAGACTCATTCTCTCTAGGTTTCACTGTGAATCATGTTGGAAGAATGGCCCAATTAGGTTGAATGGTCCAAGCTCATAAATCGGGGACAATTATTCTTCTATGCTTGAGAAGAATAGTCCATACAACCCATGGATGATGTTTAACTTTATGAGGCAAGATTATCTTCCATATATCACTGGTGTGAGTGGAAGTGTGGACCAAATGATTTTGTTCATCTCATGATATTTTTTATATCAGATGATATGATTGTTGTGGATAATGTATGTCTTTGGAAAGTAGTTGTATGCTATGGTGGTGGATGTGATCCACTAGTAGTAATTATGTGTCACTATTTATATTCATGTGCTACTAGGAGTGGTTATGTACCACTCAATAGTAGTTTTATACTAATATGAATAAAAATAGTTGTGTTCTATTGGATGGAATTGGTTTGATTGACATAGAGACTATCTAGCTGGATAATGATGATGGTGCTCATGATTTGATCATGAGATATATTATGTGTCTATGATTATGCTACCAGGTGAATGGTATGTTTGTGCTCAATACAATTTCCTTTATACCTCCCTAGCTAGGAGGGAGTGTTGATATTACGGTAGCTACGAGAGCTATTAAACTCTATGTGTAACTTTTGACAAGTCTAAAATATTCTTGGAATCAAGAGAAACCCTAGAATGTTAGGAAATAACCTTAGAAGACAAGTTGAATCGAGATAATAATTTATATTAAATTTTTATCTTCCAAAAATAGTAGTCGAACCAGTTAGTTTACTTGAAGGAATTTAAATTTCCAAGGCAATATTCTCTTCCATATCTCACGGGTGCTAGTGGAAGAGTGGCTTAGATTATTTAGTTCATATAATGACATTGTTGATATTAGAAGATATGATTGTTTTGGAGACTGTATGTTTATGAACAATAGTTGTATGCTATGGTGGTGGATGTGATCTGTAACATACCCAACCACCCATAGACTGGGCTATGCCACTATATCTGGTTGGAACACACCCAGCCACCCACACGCGAGGAACGCTACAGTCCAAGGACTAAGTTCCTCGATCTTATCTCGAAAACAAAGGTCTGATCAACAATGTTATAAGGAAACAAACCCCATGCATAAGACAAGCTCCAGGATACAACATAAAGAAGTAAGAAACATTCCATACAAATAAAATAATTAGCAGACAGGCACATTAAAAATACATATCTCAGAGATAATTAAATACACATCGGAATAACATTATACAGAAAACACAGAGAGCAATTACCTCTCAAGGAAAATTTCACCAACTGGCTGCATACCAAGGATGTTCCACCCAACCATAGACAATGTTTCTCATTTACTCTCAACAATAGGTCACCCCTAATCCATGGTTATGAATCGACAAGGATGGGTCCTAGGAAAAATCTAAAACACATAGCAGTTCGCTAACTAGCTCTTAGGTTTCCCAACCACACAACAAAACCTGAATTTCCATCTCTCTTTCCCCCTCAGCCTCCACCACTCAAATAAACATACACCCTTCTCTACCATTTAGTCCCTCAGGTTGTCCCATTTTTCTCTAGGGCTCTAGTGTTATTGGTCAATAAATCTCCCTACTGGAACACCAATGGTTATCATCCGTGGACAATTCATTCTGAATTGTCATCAGTCTCATAACTAACATGTGTCTTAGCACTCAAGCTATCACAAGCCTTTTCATCACTCATCGCTATCCAAGTACATAAAATCTCTTCTACCCATCCTGCACAACCCCAAGAGAATGGACCCCCTTCTCTGCTACGCAATCCCTCATTCAGTCCATCTCCTTACAAGGCTCTAGTGCTTATGGTTAAGAATCTCCCTGCTGGGACTCTTAAGACTTGCAGCTGTGGATAGTTCTATCCAAAATTCCATCAAGCTCATGCACACAGGCATCCATTCCCTCCTAGAATGACCAATAATTATTACAACCATTCATCAATGTCTCTCCTCTTCCTGCCATTCGTTTCCATGCTCATTCTAAAAGAATATGAACTAACAAGAGTGAGTGAAGAGGAAATAAGAACAAGGGAACAAAATGAACTAGGGGAAGAAGATGAAGAATACCCAAAACAAACCCCAAGGGATGTTTAAATCACATGAATTCAAGAGCCACATGGAATCCCTCCCAAGAATCTCATGTAACCCATTTTCTCCATAAAATCAATTATGGATAAAGTAAAATAATAATAAAAAGACTTATCCCCTCAAGCCCCCTCTCTCGTGGAATCATATCCTACTATATCTTTTGTCCTTGTTGGTATTGCAGCCAATGGTGTATTTTATTAATGGATACAAATTATTACATTTCCTAGGTGCTCTGGCCCCTTTTCAACTTTATCGGCTCACCAACCTAAGTCATATTTACATAATAGATTATATTTCATAAGGATTAGAACCAGGATGTTACATCCCCCTCCCCTTATTTTAGCACTTTCCTCAGTGCAGAACACAATTCCATTGTTATTAAACTTACAAATCCATGCCCTATGGCCTTGATCCACATAGGAAATCAAGCCCAATCTTATATACATAGGCACTCTGGCCTAAAATTAAACATTTATACATAGGCATATCGGCCCAAAACATGTATAATGATCTTCAAAATTTATATTTCTTGCTGCAGTTCCAACCAACAAGCTCTCCTTCCTTCTCTGACCTGTACAACCCAAATAAATGAACCCCTTTCTTTGACATGTAGTCCCTCAATATGTTCCACTTCTCTCCAGCGCTTCAGTGCACTCACCCAAGAAGTTTCGGAGCTTTGTCTTCCAGAACTCTAGCTGCAACAAGTCCATTATAATTTCTTCATTATATGCCCTTATCATTCAGTTTCTCCAACATCACCTTCTTTTCTCTCATAGTCTAGTAATTTTCTATATCTTCATCATTCATCATTTTCCTACAACATTTCAAATCAACAAGCATATCAATTCATAATTTGTGCATACAATTTTCATTTTTGCTCATAATCTAACAGTAAATTTTCATAATCCAGTCCAATACTTATCTTTTTGGTTGATGGATTTGCATCCATATTGTTGTCTCGTTAACTTGGTTCATTGTTTTCCTTTGACATACCCATTGTGTGCATGACCCCAATCAATAGTTATCAAAGTCTCCTCTTCCTTGTGGTCACTCACCTTCCAGGCCTAGGATTAGGAATCCCCTTCTCTTCTATATAGTCCCTCAGGAAATCCATCTTTCATGACCAAGGATTTCTTTCACAAGAATATTTCTAGAGACTTTATCGAGTCTTACAGTCGGGACATCTCTCTAGCATGTGTTACCATAACACAACATATTATAGGGTGATCAAGTCTTACCAAAGGGTCCTCATGTTCCAACAATATCCTTTTCCATGCTTTCCAGCTTCCATATCCAACATCTCATATGTATTATACACATACAGTCATCTTGAGATATCATTTTAACCATTTTCAATCATAAATGTCAAATTTGTTTTATACAGGAAAACACAATTTTTCAAGCATGAGATTTCTACTCATAATGGTTGGCTCTACAACTATAGATATATGTCTTCCTTATGATCTTACTTCCCTTACATATCCAATACCATTCCATCTGCAATTTATTCAATTTACATTCAGCCAAAACAATTCTTCAGTAATTATGAAATCATAATTCCCAAAACTGTTTTATATAGGAAAAATAAAACTTCTAGACATAATCTTCTGCTCACAACAATTTGTCTATTGCACCAATAGGAATTGATCTTATTTATGGGCTTAAAACACTACCATATCCAAGTCCCTTTCCTCCTGTAATTCCAACATTCCTCAGCCAAACAAATTGTCAATATCTCATGTACAAGATATATATATATATATATATATATATATATATATATATGTGTGTGCGTGTGTGTGTGTGTGTGTGTGTGTGTGTGTGTGTGTGTGTGTATGTATATATATATATATATATATATTCATGGAAATGATTCAAAACAAAATCACAAAGTGCTCTCATAATTGTTTACAAACACATTTCAATTACTCCTATTAATCCAACTATCAATTTGAATGAACTCATCATTATATACACATGTATTATCAGTCACAAGACTTTTCATAATGAAATAGTTAATAAGATAACAATCAATGTGTCAATAGACATGGCCACATCTACACAATGCATACATGCATTGACTACATAATACCACATAACTATGTCATTCATTCCACCATTATGAGTTGGAAGGTCTGGAAAACAACTCAACACATCATCCACACACTTTCTACTTCTTTCTGCAAAGTGTATTAATGAATGTATGTTAGGAAATAACTGATGTCAAGTGCGTTGTAAGAAAGATAATCACAGATTTGTGTCCCAGCTAAGGTTGTACACACTTGAGTCCTGCAACCACCCCTGCCTCTACCTTAGGTGATACTTCATCTGCTTTGCAGGTGTTGTCGAAAGGGCCGGTATTTAGAGCTTTGTTGGTGCGCTCTTGAGCGTTGAACCCAGGGTATTCCCCTATGCCAACAAATGGTTCCATTTTCGGGACTGGAACTGTGATTGCTAGGAATTGAAGCAGAAGAAGATTTGTGTGAAATAAGCTTCATGCGTAGATCTATTTCCCTAGTGTGCAGTGTTCTGTTTGACCTGTGAAGCTTTGTTCCAAGAAAGAAAGGTCATATCTGAAGAAGACAGGTTAGATCTGAAGAAAAGGAAGTCAGATCTAAAGAAAAAGAAGTCAGATCTGTGAGGAAAGAGGGCAGATCTGAAAAAAAGGAAGTCAGATCTGCGAAGAAAGAGGTCATATCTACAAGAAAAAGGTAAGATCTGTAAGCTATGTGCTTTGATAAAGGTAAGAATAGTTAAAAGTCTTAGATCTGGTAGCTTTGTGCTCTGTAGAAGTAAGTTAGGGGAATTTTTTTTTTCTAAAGTATGGATCTAGGTATGTTTGATAGATTCTATCCTAGCTTCAAAACTAGGGCATTAATAGATGAAAGAAAGTTTGATATGAATATATATGATAAGTATAGTGATAGATATGTTATACCTATGCATAGAAATAATTTTGGGACTAACCAATGGATGCAGGATCCTAGAAAGAAATTTTTGCAGGATAACCGTTATGATCCTAGCACATAGTACATGAAAAGTTGGGGATCATTGAAGAGAAAGAGAGGATTAACTCTTTGTTACAATTGTAGAAGGCCCAGACATATTGCTAAGGACTGCCCTGGGTGAAGACCCAGTTGTCTTTGTTGTAAGGCTATGGACCATGAAGTATTGGATTTCCCTAGAATGATTGCTAGACTTGAAAAGATGAATATAAAGAAAGAAGGAGATCAAGAGACTCAGATTATAGAGGAACCCTAGAAAAAATTAGAGAAAGTATTGATGAAAATGAAAGAAGCCCTTAATGATCACAGAGACCTCAGCTTATTCGAAATAT
Source organism: Picea engelmannii (assembly GCA_009831015.1). Taxonomy (NCBI): domain Eukaryota; kingdom Viridiplantae; phylum Streptophyta; class Pinopsida; order Pinales; family Pinaceae; genus Picea; species Picea engelmannii. The sequence goes on from ML788319.1 coordinate 763,536, forward strand.
TCAAGAAGAAAGAACATATCTAAGTGAGAATAAGAGACTTTGACATTGACTATGTTTTGGATGAAGAAACACAAGTGAACATTATGACAGAAGGAACCTGGAAATCTATAGGAAGACCTGACATGACCCCTTCATTAGGAGGAATAGGGCCATTCAGAGGAAAGCTCATAAACCTATGTGGAAAGCTCACTCAAATATCTATGAATGCTCATGGAGCTTCATCAAAAAAAGATTTTGATATTTTTAAGTTCGTGGAGGACAACGCTCTGTTTACTATGTTACTTGGTAAACCTTGGATTGAGAAAGATCAAGCCAAAAAATAGGAAGCAGAAAAGGACCTAGAACAACATAGACAAGAGTTAAGAGACTTCATGACTAGAAGGATTGCATAGTTTATTGAAGAATGGGAGAACATATCAAGGGTTATTGACCCCAAGAACTTTGATGACGAAGTTGACAGAATGCTAGAAGAACCCCAGAGGATGGAAAAGTAATACCTGTGGATCTGAAGAAAGAATCTCAGCACTGCGAAGTTACCATGCCAAGAGAAGAAAAGAATCAGAATGAAAAAAGGAGGACCGAGACGAAGCTCACTAGGAAGAAGGCTAGAAAACTCATGAAGAAGAAAGCGAAGTTGGAGAAATTACAAAACGTTCCAGAAGAATCCCCGCGGAAGGAAAACATACCAAATTTGAGCTTCGTCGGGATAGAAGAACAATTACATATGGAACTTCTCCATGTCAAAGTAATATAACCATTAGAGGATGATATACCCATTCTGCTAATGGCCCGAACGGCTCGGAAGAAAGTTATGACCTATTACCTGACCGTTAGACTACGCCATAATGGACAGATCAAGAGTTAATGGACCCTCCTATCCATTGCAAGTAGTTCGTTACATATTTACTTACATATTCCATCGTTCCATGCCCGGAAAACACTTTTTCCAATTGAGAACTTGAGCTCACAGAATACCCACATTATGGAATAGTGACTACCACACCTTGCTCTCTACTCGATTACGATACCTTCATCCCATTGAAAACCTGAGAAAGTGATCCTGAGCTTACATGTCCAATGAGATTAGCACAACAGAAGAATCGGTGAGAGAAGTACTCACTAGATTAAGAACTGAAAGAGTTATGTCGAAAAGGGGAATGTCCACCAGAGTCCAAGCCTCGTCATCAAGAGGAGTATCATCTTCTCCATCCACTGCTCAAGCTGGACCATCCCGAAAGACCACCAAGAAACGTACTAAACATAGAGATGACATCGCGAATGCTAAATGGATATCAAGCATCTTTCCCTCTTACATACCTCCTCTGAAAGGTGAAATCAGTCGTGACAGTGTGCCCCAAGATTATGACTATCCTATGATCACTGTGTACCTACCGAAGGGATTGCGCGCAGTTCGCACTCAGCAGACCAAGCTCGCAGCATTGAATTTTTGCGACTTCAACCTTGGTGACCAGAAAGCCTACAATATGCTTTCCCCACACAAGTATTTAATGATGACAAAGGGGAAGAATTCCAATATCATCCCTTAGCAATGGATGATGAACCTCATGTAGTCCACCTTACTTAATGTAATGAAGATTCCACACTTTTGCAGGCACTAGGAGGTGAACGCTTGTGTAAAATTGCTACTGGCGAGCTACCATGGAGGATATCTCTCGTTAAAATGGTGTATAACAATTTATCTGGCACTGATCAATCAGATCACCAGGTTGAGCATGGAGGGCCCTGACCCGAAAGACTATTACCCTGGAAAGACCATGGATCCCTCTCTTTCACAGAAGATTAAAGAGGCGTATGGAAATGTTTAAAAAGGCACGTGAGGTTACAACATAACCTCTATTGACAGTGGTGTAGTGCGCCTCACCTATGAGATGATCACAGGAAAGTTAGTCCATAAGAGTAGACCAACACAAGTATTTGGGTTTGTAGTTGATCTCGCAGGAAAATGCGTAGAAGGAGTCCAAATGAATTGGTCGAAGTACTTAGTGAATCAACTTGAATTGGATTACAGAGAAGTGCAAGACCAAGGATATGAGTTCCACTTCAGCTAGCTTCTCATCCTGATTGCCTTCATAGCATGGGAGATGCTGGAGGATTTCATTTTTCCTGAAACCCTACCATTTGAACCATTGGCTGTAAAGTTCAGTACATTATGGTACATGACAGATATGAATAGGAAATGGCAGTCGAATACCCTCTTTCACAGATACTACATCCAGTTGAAGACCGCAACACAAGCCACACCTCGCATTACTTCGAACACACTCCACATATTCAGACCCTTAATGAAGTTCACCTCAGACCGCCACTTCATATACCTAACTCCACGCGCTGATGAGCACTAGGAACAACTGTAGTCCTATTATAAACTGACAGAAGAAGATGTTGAAGAGATTACCAAGGAATGGTCAGTGTATATTTCAAATATCAGCAACCCAGAAGCTACGTAGGACACACATGGGCCCAGTAAGACAAAGAAGACAAAGAAGACAAAGGAGACGAAGAAAACTGAAGAGTGTCAAGATGTGGATAGACACTCTGTAAGGACATCTTCTATCACACCAGATGAATAACATAACGACGAAGACCTTCAACCTTCAACCTTTGCAGGATAGGGCATGTCAACTATTATTAGATATTGAGAGCCAATGGAAAAACCTGAAACAGGTCATGAACATAGGAAAGCAGTGCTTAGAAGGACTAGTTAGTAATGCACTCATTCAGTACTTTTCCGAGCAAGAAGAAGTAAAAAGGAAATAGGTCAAAGTAGCTCGAGTGAAGCTCGATGCCTTCGAGGCAGAGCTACCCAGAGAAGAGTGACTCGATACGAGTCACAAGTGAGTGTTGGGGGCATGTTGGCCCTCGACCAAGTTTTGAGGAATACTTGGTCATAGTTGACTGTTTGGTACTTCGACTTCCTATTGAAGATAGAGCGCATGGCGAAGCGGAGATCACGGGATCTCGACACCATTTGTGGAACCTTTTTGGGTTTTTTGGGAATATTGTAATGGGAAAGGGATGTCGACCCTTGTTTAGGCCTTTTTCTACGTGTAAATAGATATCTAGTCCATGTACGAAAAGAGGCCCTGTCTAGTCGATAGCTTAGTGCATAAGTTGGATCTATGTGATCAGAAGTCTATGTGACTGTAAGAGCTCTGTGCATGCTGTAATAAGTGATAAGTGCACAGAGTGTGATAAGGATTTGTGCTTGGATCTACCTAGGGAAAGAGGATCTAGAAAGCTGCGTAGATCTCTTGTCCTATGCGGGGTAGGATCTTGAAGGCTTAGTGCTATTAGTCGGATCTATGTGATCAAGTATCGTAAGGCTTTGTCCATTTTGTGTAAGACTTGCGGAGCTGAGTGCAAGTCTCTGCGAGAGACTGTAGAAGGCTTTGTGCTGAGTGCAAGAAATAGGGATGTAACGAGCTGTGTAGATCCTCTGTCCCATGTGAAGTAAGGGTTATTGAATCTCTGTGTTGTAACTTCTTGACCAAGATAATATAAAGAAGACTTTGTGGATGTAGCCCTAGGGTGGGCGTGAACCACGGTAACTCTATGTATTGTGTTGATGTGTTTGTCTCTCTCTTGCTAAGTGCCTTGATATGTTTAGATAGATCTATTGATACTTTGTGCTTATGAGATATGAATGCATGATATATATGATACATAAGATGCTAAGTGCTTAATCTATTAAGTATAACCTATTTATCATTGCTAAGTGCTAGATCTAAGTAATTAATGCGGTGCTCTGTGCTTTCTGTGAAGTGTATTAATGAGTGTATGTTAGGAAATAACTGATGCTAAGTGCGTTTTAAGCAAGATAATCATAGATTTGTATCCCAGCTAAGGTTGCATACACCTAAGTCCTGCAACCACCCCTACCTCTACCTCAGGTGAGACTTCATATGCTTCACAGTTGTTGTCGAAAGGGCGGGTAGTTAGGTCTTTGTTGGTGCACTATTGAGCATTGAACCCTGGGTCTACCCCTGTGCCAACATTTCTCAAACACCATCTCTAGCTTGTACACACCATTGAATGGGTGTGTACTTGTTTCATACCAATCCACTTAAATTGAAACAACATCAACATTTTATTTCTCAATCTTTATAACATTTCTTATCAAGAATGGATAACCATGAGGATCCTCGGTCACTAAAAATGCAATCATGCTACCCTCCTTAATATCTTGTATTGAATCCCTATAAATGTCTTCCATGGCTTCATGTTGTGCATGTTTCCTTCGCGAACCAATATACATTTATCTTTCCCCTGCTTGTGTAATCTCAATAACACCTTGAGATTCTTGAACATCAACAATGTTTGTTTCTTTAGATTCATTTTCATATTTTATGGCTAATGAAATGGAGTCCTCAACATTGTATCTTCATTTGTTGAGCTTGAAATTATGTCACTTTGACTATTGAAAAAAGAATCACACCAAACAGAATCTGCAACATCAAAGTACTCATATGTATCCTTAATGAACTTTTTTATTTCTTCTAGGCATTCCGAACAATCTACATCTCTATTACACCTTCGTGCATTATGGATTTCAGCAACTGATTGTAAAAATAATAATTTTGATGCAAAAATTGGACCATCTGGAATGAAATTCAAAAATGATAAACTTGATGAAGGCCCCCATTCTGTAGTAGTTGAATACTGCTTTCCCTATATAAGTGTTTTCCCATCAATTTTTTTCAAACAAAATTGATGTTGGAAGCTAATGTCATTAAGTTGGTCAATACATTTTTTTTCACGATGTGATCCTTGAATAAATATCTGCATGTCAACAGTTTATTCTAATATATGAAAAACGGGCTAATGGAATGTATGCTTTATTGATACATTCAATCAATGATGGTAGACTTTGAACGTTTTTCCTCTTCAATGTTATGGAAAAATGACTGAACATTTGATCAATATGATCATGAGTGTGTCCAACAAGAAGGAAACCAACTTTCAGCTTTTGAAAGATTCCCATTTCAGCAAGCATGCTTAGATATCCAAACACAATTTGATTTTTATTTTCATGACTAGTGTTGTCGAACTGTAGATAGATAACTTGAGGAATATTTCCAAACCAGTGAGTGAGCACATGATGAATTATGGTAATGGTCATATTTGCATCATTGTGAATATTTGGAGAAGTCAAGTAAACTCTTGGACACATTTTTCCATTGAAAACCATACAACCAACCAAGTGAAACTAAATGACATTCTCTTCCTATAAATTTTTGGGTGTATGGACAAAATGTGGTAGAAGTGTTTTCTTCTGGTCCATGCCATCAACCATCATATGTAAATATTTGTTTGGAGAATCATAACACTTATTCTGATGTTTGTACAACTTTTTTCTTTCACTTGATTATTGATTCTGATGTTCTTGAAGTGCTTTGATTATGGAATATCCACATGACATAAAATGAAAATATTGATCATATGTTTTCGTAGTTGATAAATATTCAATTTAAAAAAACTAAATAGTAAATACATACCTCTTTCGGCCCCTTTAGATTTATCTCTTCTTGATTTAAGAGTAGAACATATACTACAAATCTCCATCCTTGACTTCTTTGGAATACAAACATTATTGAATTGCTTCTTCCATATTCTTGTAAAATATGCATACGTAATAAAATTATCCTTTCCTTCAACATCTTCAACATATCCTTCATACAAGTTGTAGATTTTCCTCCTTGAAAACTTTTCTAGAATATGTATTGTGTCTCTATCTCGCATACACTTTCCATGATTGGAAAAGAAATCATGAATCCATGACAATTCAATGTTTTTGAATGGCCCACACTCTCGTCCATGATGTACCTTTGAATAAAATGATGGATCTTTTTCCAACCTTGTTTGGATTCTTGATAGATGAAGATTACCAATTGAGTAATTTTTTTTGAAATCCTTTCTACAAAGTAAAATATTCCCAATGCAATAATCATATACTGTATTGGTGGATATCATGCACCCTGTCAAATATGATTTTTTCATGTTCTTATTCATTGCCAAATATGTCTTCCTTTTATTCAAGGCATACATGTAGTCCATTCTTTTCAAACAACTCTTTTGACAACATTCACTTGAAATCAATTATTTTATTGAAATTGATTTAGTGAGAAATTCTTTCCTAGACCTTGTATAACTAGAATGCTTTGGATTGATATAAAAAGGTCTAATCTTGGTCCTAGACACAATGTTTCTTTTCAATGTCTCCACTATTTCATCATCCTCACTAAAAGGTTTTTCCTTATCACCACAAGGAGTATAAAGAAAAACATTTTTACGAGACTGAACTAGAGAATGCCGATCACCTTCATTTATTGCAGCTGAATGCTTGAGAACATCATCATCAACATAATCATTTGGAGAAAGTTAATCATCAAAATTATGTCCACTATTGACATCATCATCTTCATTGCTTTCAAAATCCCCACTTGAGTGAAAATTTCCACCATCTTTCTTAGTGCCTTGAAAACCTTCACTAGTATCTTGAAAATCCTCACTTGGAGGAAAATCAACATCAACATTGTTTCTTTTTAATTTATCACTCAGGAAAGAGTGACCACCAATGGTGTAATCATCTTCACTACTTTTAAACTCGCCACTTGAAAGATATTCTTCATCATCCTCATCCTCATCCTCATTACTAGCTTCAATATCCTCACTTGGAGAAAAATATTCATTATCCTCATCGGTACCCTCAAAATCCTCACTTTGAGGGAAATCATCAGCACCAACATTGTTTCTTTTAAATTCCTCATTTGAGAAAGACTGTCCAAGATTGTCATAATCGTCATCATTGCTTTTAAATTCCCCACCTGGGGGGAATTATTCTCCATCTTCATTCATGCCTTGGAAATCCTCACTTGGAGGAAACTCTTCATCAGTAACTTCAAAATCCTCACTAGGAGGAAATTCATAATCACCAACATTGTTGTCTTTAAATTCTCCACTCGGGGAATTTGGTCCACCATTGTCATAATCATCTTCATTGCTTTTAAAATTTCCACTTGAAGGAATTTCTCCATAATTTTCATTGGTTCCTTGGAAGTCTTCATCGGTACGTTAAAACTCTTCACTTGGAGGAAAATTCTCATCCCAATCATTTAAACGTTGATCATAGTCTCCACTTTGACCTACATTTTGATTATTTTCATTACTATTAAACTGCTAACTAGATTTATCACCATCATATTCCTCCTCTTCATCATCGATGCCTTCAAAGTCCTCTCATTTAGGAATTTCATGAGGAACATGTTGAATAAAATTGCTTGCACCATGATCAGAATTATGACTAGCTGAAAAATACGACGCCGCATTTGCATTGCAAACATTCCTATGGCATTTCCTAGTCCCGACAAAAGAGGTATGCGAAGAATTTGTTGATGTCTCAGAAATACAATTTTCTTTATTTGATGAAGCCATCCCTTCTCTCTCGGAACATAGAATGATAGAAATTCTCACCATCCCTATGACATTATAATAACATTCATAATGAACTTTTCCCTCTAAATGCCCCCCCGCAAAAAAATAATATTTTCCCTCCAAAATTCCACCCCCAAAATTCCACCCCAAAATATGTCCTCCAAAATTTCCCCCTCAATATTTTTCCTCCAAATTTCCCCCCCAAAATTCCACCCCAGAATATTCCCTCCAAAATTTTCCCCTTGAATTTTACCCTCCAAATCTTCCCCCCAATTTTTTTCAGTTATTTTCCCTTAAAAATTATAAACAATTATTACTCTTTTATTTTGTTATTTACATGTTAAATACAATGTTTATCAAGTTTATATATTTATACCACATTGATTAAACATATTGATGATCCATATAATTTTAGGTATATATGTAGATAATACACCTATTTTTTTTATCCCACATTGGTTATACTAACAGTAATTTATATCATCTGTGTTATAGTGTTATATATACACATTATTATTCTATATTTTTATATTGTGTTATATCTTGGGCAGTATTTGTTTTAGGATTTGGAGCAAGCTAAAACATCGGGAAGACATCCGAAGAGAATCTATCAAGAAAAGAGGAGAATCTAGCAAAAGAAGAGAATTTAGCATTTGAGAGGTTAGTTTTTTGTTAAATTCTTACATGTTTTCTACCTTTTTCTAAAAAACATAGATGTTTTCTACTTTTCTCAAAAAAACCTTCATATTTTTTGAAAAAAAAAGGCAAAAAAAGTTAAAGTTAGATATATTATTTTAACTTTTTTTTAGTTTTTGTCTAGTTTTTTTAGGTTATATGTTACAATATATAACCTAGGTTATAGGTTATATGTTATATGTTATATAACATATAAATATGTTATATTAGAATAATTTCCCTAGCCCCCTTAGCCGTGGGGCTAGGGCGATGTCCGACATCACCTCACCCCTCTTGTGGCTAAGGCACGGTCCCATGGGTTTGTGCCCCATATAACATATAACAATGTTATATTTTATATACCATATAAAAATGTTGTTATATGTTATATAACATATAACAATGTTGTTATATGTTACATTACATATATATCTAATCAATGTTAATTTTTTTAGTCTTTTAGATTTTTAGTTTTCTTACATATATATAACAATTAGTTTTTATAATCAATGTTATGTTTTTTAGTTGAGTATAATGTGAAAGGCCTCATTTTTTTTTTTATTGTAATATACGTAAATGTCAGGAAAGAGATTATCTCTCAATATATATGTATCACGATCTGCAATAATGGCATAAAAAATTGCAACTGGAACCTCCATGAATGTCAAGAAACAAAATGATAGCTTAACACCTGAGATATCAAGGGAAATGAAGAATGTTAGAGAGTGGAAATCTATGGAAGGTGAAAACAAACAAGAATATTCTTGGTTTCTTAAAGACAATCAAGGAAACAGTGGATATCATATATATTTGTATTGTTCTGAATCATAACATGTCCATGGAAATTATCAGACACTTGACTTGTTGCAAGATTTATGCAGTTTTCAAATAAGGGAGAACTTACATCAAGTTTAAATATTGTTTCAAATTGAGCAATTATAACAAGAATGAAAGTTTTTCATAATTATGTGCATCCATAGTTGATGACATTGATAAAGGCAATGTAAGTTTTTTATTTCTATTTTTGTGTTGTTTATTATTTTTAGTATCATGTTAATGTTTTAATTTTATTTAACATGAAAATGTTATATTTTATTTTTACAAAATTTTGTTGGACGAATTTCACATATGTTAGCGGGGATTTACTCTATAGAAAATGATATCATGGATGTCATCAAAACTTTTCATATTGAAAATACACAAGAAGGAAGGAAAAAGAAACAAAAAGCAATGGAGGTTGAACCTGCAAGAGTAGACACAGAAGAGCATGAAAGAAGAAAGAAAAATCCTCATTCTAGAAATCCTAAAAGGGTTACATTTGAAAATGAGGAAACTCCAAATGAAGGTTTTGTTGAGATTGATCCCAATGAGGTAACTATCACTCCTTCTTGCAAAAATATCACACAAGATAAACGTAAAAGACCGATGGTTGATGATGAGTCTATTCCTATTGTTTATGAAGAAATCGTTGATTTAGATGAAACACATTTAAATCATAAGAGGAAGAAAACAAATATTGATAATGTTCAAGAAGCCATCGTTATCTTAGATTATTATAGTGAAAGTTCTAAAGGTAGCAGAGAAATAATAACACCAGGTGGTGATCTAGAGGATGGTATTATGAAAACAACACAAAATTCCATTTGAAATAGAACGAGGATGACAAAATTAGTTGATGATGGCCACACAACTTAGTTGAATGTGAAACAACTTTATAAACCCACAGAAGGGTAGCAAAAATATCAAATTAGAAAACGACATCACTTGCATATTCACAATTTGAAAGCATTGATTAGATACAATCCATATGCACATGTGGTTGACTACCTAGTTCTTGTTGACCCAATGGAAGTTCCTACGAGGGAAGAATTGGCTAGATCAAAATGTTTTGACTACAAATATTATGTGATTGGAGGAAATCATTCTACAGAGGCTAGAAGAGAATTGATGCAAGAATATCCCAATAATCCTCTTTTTGAGACAGTCAAATGCATAATTTATGTCAGTTTAACATATTTATAAGAAAAGTTACTATCATGGGATCATAACACAAGAAATGAGTACAAAATGTTTATGACCTTCATTCAAAGGGTGAGATTTATCCACAATAAATTTTCTGAAACATGCCACGGGGAGAGATCAAATGTTGATGTTAAGTTTTGGAAGCAATGTTGCATGGAAATAGGATTCCCACTTGATGATGAAAATACAAAAGAAAAATATTGCAAAGGAAGTGATATATTTAGATCTGTGGATAACTATTTTCAATTGGGATTTAGAACTGGATAGGTATGGGATTTGATAGATGAGATCTTCACCCTATGGGAAAATGTTGGTATAAAGAATGAGAGAGTTAAGAAGTCTAAACCACTAATATGTGGCACAAGTAAGACAAGTCCCGACATAAAAAATCTTCGTGATGATATGACTATAACACCATGGAGATCAATACAAGGAGTGAAGGATGACAAACTTATCATAAGTATATTATCACGTGTTAGGTCGGGAGAATTATCAATGGAAGAAATGTGTGATGAATTTAAAAATTAAGTCTGCTCAGTTATTTTTATTTATGTTAGGACAAGATAATTAATTTTTTCAGTTTAATATTAGTTTAACATTATTTTTGTTTTATGTAGTCACAAGATGTATATGAAAATACAAGAAGAAATGGTCAAGATGTTGAATGAAGAAAGTTGGGATGATATTAAACTCAACTATCCATATTCAATCTCTTCAGTAGTATTGAAACAATTTTTTGTTGCATTCAAAAAGGTATGTTGATTTATTACATTCATATTATTCGTTTGTAAGTTAATTTATTTATATTTTAATATTTATAGATATATAACTATATGTTTGTTTGTTTCATTAAATATTCCAAAGAAGAATACAGATGTAGTACCTCAAAATTTCAAAAGTTGTATTCAAAAAGCTAAGTTTGAAAGAGAAAGAATGAGTCGTGTTCAAAATGTTCAACTTGATGACACCCTTGATCACTACATTTGGAATGGGCTCAACACTTTTCAATATAAAGTGATATTAGGTGATTTTGAAAAACTTGCAAGTATTGTTCCTAAAAAAGAATACTCCCTAGTTATTGTGGATATCCCTCATGGTTATAATATCTTATACATTGAATATGATACTAAGCCTTATACTTACCAAGATTTCAGTAAAGTGGTTATGGGATTTATAGAAGTTATAACATCACCATTTTGGATATTTATAGTATTTCATTTAGAAACACAACAGGGATTAGTAAAATCAAGTTTCAAGGGGAATGAAAAGACAAGGAGACAATTTATTTGGTAAGATATTGAAAGTGTATGTTTAGAAATTAATATTATAAAACAATTTTATTAATTCACAAGTTAATTGAAATTTCACTTATTTATGTTACAAGCACAAGACAAATATTCAGAGCTCCAAGAAAGAATCATTTAAACATGATTTTGAGAGTATACATCTTGCAACCTGGACAAAATATGATTCTTATAATTCTATTCTTGTCAATGCAAATGATGGAGAGACTCCTAGTAGTATATTGGTATACAATGCTATGGTTAGAAAGCTAACATATGAGGAAAAAGATTTTAAAGGAGATATGGTTAACATTTATCAAAAACCACAAGCATTAATTAATTATCTTATATATAAATTTTCAAATGAAGGAGATTGGGTTTTGGATTTGTTCTTGGGTTCAAGTAATAATTATGATCTAATATTTATGAAATAATACTTCAATCTTAGATTATTTTTAGTTTATCCTTTTACAGTATCTAGCTTCATTATTTATTTTTTATTTGGTGATTAGGTACAACATTAGCGTGTTGCCTACAAAAGGGAAGGAATTCCATAGCCATTGTAAGTGACCCAATACAATGCAGTTTTATTCAACAAAGAATTAATGTTATTCCATCTCTTCCAGATGAAATGCAAGAAGTTGGCTTGAGGAAAGGAGATTTTAGTGAATCAAAGGTGGAAAAATTGTCAAAGGAACCTCAAGTACCATTAGGAGGAATGACTGGAAAGGATCACTTTGGAGAACTTGCAAATATCAAAGAAGAAATGGATGAACAAAATGACACAATGGAACCACAAAATGACGTCGAAGAAGATGATGATGTGTCGGTTGAGCATGATGAATTTGGGATATATGATATTTTTGATTAGTTTAAAGATGAATTTGAAGACGATGCTCAATTTTGCAAATTTTTTATGAGTTATAACTTTAATGATTTGACTTTCATATTTGAATAAAGATGTATCTCTTTTTGTTTTGTGATGAATCTTTTTACTGTTTCTTTTTTCGTTTTATTTGTATGTGAATCACTATACATTGGAAATTTTTATTAAATGTTGCCATTTTTTTACTTCAAATGTATAAAAATATGAAAGAAAATGATAATTTTTTATAAAATTTAGACTTTTTTTGTTCAATTATGTCAATAAAAATACTTTATTTGACATGTTATTTTAAGGAATATGTACCAAAATGTATAGGTTTTTTATGATATATGGCTATAAAATGTGTATTTTTTTTATAAATATTCGAAAGTAGTGTTATTTAACTACATTTTTTTACGATTTTTTGAAGTAAAGGTAAACAATGTGTTAAAAATGATGTTTTTCAATATATTTAAAAAGTATGGAACAATAAATTAATTAAGGAGACAAAACTCTATGAAAAATAGTAACTTCGAAAAAGTAAAAGGTAAAACACATTTTTAAGATTGAAAGAAGCATGAAAAAAAGACTAAACAAGGAGTCGAATAAAAACAATATATATATATATATATATATATATATATATATATATAGAAAAAATTGAAAATAGATGAAAAATGACCATTTAAGAAAATAATGTGGAAACATTGTGGATCGAAAAATTTAAAATATAAAAAATCCCCTAAAAACAGAGAGGGGGTGCTATCGGTAGCACCATTTTTAAAAACGAGGTAAACTAGATAGTTCTCATTAAGTTGGTAACTATGTTGGTTGAGAAAGGTCCTAAATGGATCTTAGATCGACCACCTACATGCCTTCATGACTTTAGGCTTTGGCACATTTCACTAGTAGAAACCTAGAAACCCCAAGAGTCACATACTCCTGAAGCTAACACGACACGCTCATGTCACGTAGGGTGATGTGGACCCATGGCACATGTGCCACGTGTTACTAAAAAATGAACAGATCAGGGTCTAAAAGGTACCAAAACTGGAAGACATGTATCCCCACATGACACCCCTTCCACTTGGTATAAGACACATCATCAACCACATGGACGATCCACAATCACTGCTCCATATTTGATGGCCAGCATGACATCACGACTTTACACTTTTGCACATTCAACACTTCGAGGCTACAATGATTCAAGGTTTTCCTCTACAAAATACTTAGTAATTTTCGAAGTGGACTAAGGCCATGTTATCAATCAAATTTGGGACTATGGGACTCTGGGCCTTAGAAGTTTCCTGAGTCCAACACTTGATACCTCTCGGATAACCAAACACCGAACTGAAATCGATGAATCACACTCCTCCCACAGCTAACAATTGTGATTAACTCTGCCTTCAGCTTCAGGGTTTATCTCTCTAGAAGACCCCCATACTCTCGAATACTTGTTATATATGATGAACTAAACACTCCTAAATTCCACCTCTCCATCTAATGGTTGATGGGACTTTAGGACTCCGACGCTCCAAGACTTCGGGTTATAACAGTTCAAAAAGGTTTAAATCTCCTGGAGTGAAAACTCCTAACGTGGTAAATGATGGGTGTCCACTATCAACGATGGAGATCCCTCTGCACCTCCCATCAGATCAGTCAATTGAAAGGAATTTGAAACACCGAGCTTCGACGGTTCAATCTTTGCATGCCTACCAAGATTTCCGAAGCGACGAGGTTTTGAAGTATTACCTTTTGTGCTTGGCCTCATTCGATGACTAAAGATCAACAATCTAGATCTAACGACTGGGACTTAACCTTTCCCAACTTCTAGTTTTCCTTCATAGGACAGCTCCTACTCACCAAAAATCTGATCCAATAATATAGATCTCTCTTGATCCCACAGTGGAGATCTCTCCTGAATTCGAAAGGGATGGTCAGGATCATTTGATTCTTTACAAAGGATCTCTGGCGTTCTAGCTTCTGCGCGGACTCTGGAATGCCATTCCTCATGAGATTTTCAAATTCAAGATCAAAAAATTATCTCAAACATGAGACTCTTACCAACATACCTACCCCATACCAGCCCGGTGTTTCAATCAGAAGCTCTCATACCAAACTGTAACATACCCAACCACCTGCAAGCTTTGTTATGCCACTATATCCAACTACAACACACCTAGCCACCCGTAGGAAATGCACACTACAGTCCAAGGACTCAATCCTCTGATCTTATCTTGAAAACAAAGTACTTCTCAACAATGTTATAAGCATGCACAACACATGCATAAGACAAGCTCCAAGATACAACATAAATAAGTAAGAAACATACCATACACAACAAATAATCAGGAGACAGGAACATTTAAAATACATATCTCGTAGATAATTAAATACACAGTGGAATAACATTATACAGAAAACACAGAGAGCAATTCTCTTTCAAGAAAACATTCACCAACTGGCTGCAGACGAAGGATGTTCCACCTAACCATAGAAACTATTATTTATTTACTCTCAACAACAGGTCACCCCTGAGCCAGGTATATGAATCCACAAGGATGGGTCCTAGGCCAAACCTAAAACACAAAGGAGGTGGCTAACTATCTCTCACATTTCCCAACCACACAACAAAACCCTAATTTCGATCTCTCTTTCCCCCTCAGCCTACACTACCTAAAGAAAAAAACACCCTTCTCTGTCATGCAGTCCCTTAGGTTTTCCCATTTATATCGAAGGCTCCAGTAATACTGGTCAGGAAATATCCCTACTTGAAATCCAAGGGAACTCAGTTGTGGACAGCTCAATCTGAACTGTCATCAGTCTCATAACTAACAAGTTTGTCAACACTCAAGCTATCAAATGCCTTTTCAGCACTCACAACAATCCAGGTACACCATCTCTCTTCTACCCAGCCTACATAGCCTCAAGAGAATGGACCCCCTTCTCTGCCATGCATTCCCTCAGGTTTTCCATCTTCGTCCAAAGCTCCAATGCTTCTGGTTAAGAATCTCCCTGCTAGGACTCTCAGGACTTGTAGCCGTGGAAAGTTCTATCTGAACTTCCATCAAGGTCATGCACACAATCATCCATTCCCTCCTCGAATGATCAATAATTATTTCATCCATTCATTAATGGATCTACTATTCCTTCCATTTGTTTCCATGGTCATCCCAAGAGCATACAAACTAGCAACAATGCTTGAAGAGGAAAGAAGAATAACGCAACAAAACAAACCATGGGAAGAAGATGAAGAATTCCCAAAAAAACCCGCAAGGGATGTTTAAATCACATGAAGACAAGAGCCACATGGCCTCCCTCCCAAGACGCTCATGTAACCCCTTTCCTCCATAAAATCAATTATGGGTAAAATAAAATAATAATAAAAAGACTTAGCCTGTCAATCTCCCTCTCTCATGGAATCATATCCCCCTCTTTTTTTTTTCTGTTGTCGGTCTTGCATCCACTGGTGTATTTTATTAATGTATATGAAGTATTAAATTTCCTAGGCTCACTGGCCCCTTTTCAACTTTACCATCTCACCAGCCTAAGTCATATTTACATAATACATTATAGTTCATAAGGGTTAGAACCGGGATGTTACATGTCCACTGGAAGTGATTACATGTCACTAGTTAGTAGTTGTGTGCTACTAGGAGTGGTTGTGTACCACTGGATAGTAGTTCTATACTACTATGAATAGAAACATTTGTGTTCTATTGGATGGAATTGTTTTGATTTCCATAGACACTATCTAGTTGGATAGTGATGACGGTGCTCATGATTTGATCATGATATATCCTATGTGGATATGATGATGCAACTGGGTGAATGGTCTGTTTGTGCTCAATACCATTTCCTTTAATACCTACCAAGCTAGGAGGAAGTGTTTATTTTACGGTAGCTATGGGAGGTATTAACCTCTACATGTAACATTTGATGAGTCTATAATATTCCAGGAAGCAAGAGAAACCCTAGAAGGTTAGGAAATAACCTTAGAACACAAGTGAACTCAAGATAATAATTTATATTAAATTATTATCCTCCGGAAGTAAAATTCGGCCCAGTTAGGTTAGTTGGAGGACTATAAATAAGAGGATTCTAAAGCTCATTTCTCACACTCACTCTCATAACTGCATAAGGACAAGTGGTACGCATGACTGGAGGAGAGGTGCATATGGTACATTGGTGACTTGGTATTTGGTTATGGTTGGACTTTCTTCCTAGTTATGATGTGTACTTTCTTCTTGGTATGCCAGCTTTGGAGAGAGGTACGATACCTTGGTTGTCTATTGGTTCTATGGTTTTCTTCCATCATTATTATGTCTATCAAGGTTAAGGTGCTCGGGGTTGTCATTTGTGCCTACGGTTGGGTGAAAATATTGTTGTATTTTCTACATTGAAATGAGAACCCCTATTATTCTAACAATAGTTTTGGATGAGTTCTATGCTAAGCCTTTGTACAGTGGGAGATCTGTGGTATTTATTCATGAGGTGAAAAGACATGAAGAGCAGTTCAAAATTAGAGATCAATAAATTTAATGGACAAATTATTGTGTTGTGGACGATCAAGATGGAAGATATTTTGGTGGAAAAACATTAGTGGATCAATGTGGATCCATGTATTGCACCTATAGGAGTGTTAGAAAAAGATTGGAAAAATTTGGATCAGAACATAAAAAACTAGTTCTGTCTCTTAGATTGAATATTACTGAATGTGTGAGAGGAATCTACAATGAAGGAAATATGGGATAATTTAGGGACTTTGTATCAGTCTATGTCCCTGGTAAAAAATAATTCTTGCAGAAGAAGTTGTATAACCTGAGGATGAAAGATGAAGACTCAGTGAAAGAGCATATGAACTCCTTAAATACAATGATAAGTCGGTTATTGTCTCTTGATATTAAAATTTATGATGAATAAAAATGTATCACTTTATTGTGCTCTTTACCAGACTCATGGTATAGTTTGGTTGAGTTTATAGGTAGTAATACAAGTAATTTAAGTTTCGATGATGTGGTCTCATCCTTGTTTTCAGAGGAGATGATGAAGAAGAACATGTAAGGAGAGAGTGCAGATGCATTGTTTACCAGAGGATGCTCCCAAGAAAGAAATAGATCTAAGCTCTCAAGTGGGACATCTAAATCTCCTGGAAAGTTTGTAAAGGTATCTTGGATATGTGGAAAATAAGGGTACCACAAGTAGCAATGTAGATACAAAAGTGTTGAGAGAGGGAAGAGATCTGAATATGCTCCTTCTATAGAATAAAAAACCTGCAAGGAAGAAGGAGTCGATGTGTACTTTGATTATTCAAGCACACATGCAGATCATGAGGCATGCTTGATTGACAAATACATATCCTTTCATATGACTCCTCATAAGGAGTGGTTCTATGAATATGAATGTTATGAAGAAGGTGATGTTTTCCTAGGTGATAAATCGACAACAAAAATCATAGCATGAGGAAATGTCAAGTTTAGTTTTAGGGATGGAAGGATTAGAATACTCCTTGGTGTTTTGTGCATTGCATGATTGTCTAGAAATTTGATTTATGTAAACAAAATGGGCGATGCGGGGGTAAAAGCGGTCTTCGAAAAAGAAACCTCCAGGATGGTTTGAGGAGAAACGGTGTTGTTGAAGGGAGTTTGGATTGGAAATATGTATAATATGTATGGAAGCACTATTAGTGATGGGTGCAATAGTTCCATTGTTCTTGAGATTGGAGCTGAAGAAGAAAAACTCCTATAATACATAGATAAAATACTATGTTGTGGCATCAAATCCTGGGGCATATCAAAGAGAAGGGCCTTCGAATAATAAATAGTAAAGGTATTGTTGAAGGTATTTATAACTTCTCTCCGGATTTTTATTTATGTGAACATTGTGTATATGGGAAGTAGAATCAGGTAAAATTCACCTTGGGTGCAATGAGGACAGAGAATTTTTTATAGTTGCTGCACAATGATGTGTTTGGACCTATGTTGATTCCATCACTGGGAAAATATATGTTCTATGTATTATTTATAGATGAATTCTCAAGGAATAAATGGATATATTTCCTCACGAAGAAATTCGAAGTCTTGGACAAGTTTAAAGAGTTTAAGGCTCTTGGGGAGAATCACACAAAGAAAAGAATTGAGTTGAGGACGAATAATGGTGGAGAGTTCTGTGGAAATGAATTTGAAATTTTTTTTAAGAAGTGAACTGTAGAAAGGAAGAATACTACTCCATATACACCTCAGCAGAATGGATTTGTAGAAAACATGGAGATAATTTTGATGGAAAAAGCAAGGTGTGTGCTCTATGATAGGAATTATGGGCAATGGTAGTCAGTATTGCATGTTACCTAGTTAATCGATCACCCTCATTGTCACTAGATGAAAATACTCCACATGGGGTATTGACTAGTAGTAAACCCTCTCTCACACATCTAAGGGTATTTGCTTGTGATGCCTATGTACATGTTCCAAAGGAAAACAAGAGTAAGCTAGATAAAAGGGTGAAAAGTGTATATTTATTGGGTATAAATATGTTCTGACATGTTATAATATTTTTAACCTGTAAACTGAGAAAGTGTATACTCGAGATGTGGGATTTAGAGAAATCAAATAGGGTGTCAAACATGGAGTCCTACCAAAGAAGGAACAACCAAGGAAAAAATAGTTTCAGTTAAAGGATGATGAATCAAACTCTACATAAGAACATGAATATGAAGAAGAAGATGCTCATACTCCAATATTGAGGAGATTAGTTTAGGAAATAAGGAAATCGGAAAGGTATACTCTACCTTATTTCTGTTCAAATTTTTGTTTGTTTAATACTGAAGATGATCCTAAAACTGTTAGGGAGGTAGTGGATTCAAAGGTTGGAAAACTATGGAAAAGACTATGGTTGAAAAAATGGAAGAGTTGGATAAGAGTGAGGCTTACGATCTAATAGATATTTCAAATGGAAGAAATCCATTGGAAGAAAATGGATGTTTAAGAAGAAATTGAATGCAGAAGGAAAATTGGAAAAATACAAAGATCAGTTAGTAGGAAAAGGTTATTCTTGGGTAACGGAAACTAACTTTGTTGAAATTGCTTCTCCTATTGCCAAGTCAATTTCAATTAGACTTCTTTTATACTTTGTTGTTGCATTTGATTTTCTACTAGAACAAATGGATGTGAATACAACATTCCTACATGGGGATCTAGAAGAATAAATCTACATGAAGCAATGAGAAGGGTTTTATGTGAAGGGAAATAAAGACTTGGTATGTATGCTAAAAACATTCATATATGGGTTAAAGAAATCATGAAGGATGTGGTATAAAAAAATTGATACTTATATGTTTGGAATTGGCTTCACAAGGAGAAAAACATATCACTGTGTGTATTTCAAATAATTGGTGATCATCTTATTTATTTGGTATTGTATGTTGATTCTATGTTGTTGATAGGAAAAGACAAGGAGATTATCCAAGATGTGAAAACTCAATTGTATTGTAAGTTTGACATGAAGGATCTTGGTGCTGCAAATTTAATTTTGGGCATGGAAATTAAAAGAGATAGAGAAAACAAGAAACTCTAGTTAAATCATAGAAAACATGTCGAGACAATATTGCAAAGGTTTAATATGCACGAATGTAAACCGATCAGGGTCCCTATTATTGTAGGTGTAAAGTTATATACATATTGGTGTCCCAAGACACATGAAGAGGAAGAGGACATGTCTTGGGTTCCATATGCTAGTGAATTTGGAATTTTGATATATGCAATGGTCTTTGATAGACTAGACAATGCACACACAATGTGAGTTTTGAGCAGGTATATGTCAAAACTAGGGAAGGAGCATTAGACAATAGTAAAGAGGGTTTTCATGTATTTGTCTGGCACTAATAGTTATGGATTGTGCTACCAAGGAATACTAGGATTGGAGAGAGTGTTGGACATACATGGGTTGGTTGATGCATACTAGGTTAGATATATGGTTCACAAAATATCTACAAGTGGGTATGTGTTTAACCTGTTGGGAGGAGAAATCAGTTGCATACACAAAAGACAATATTTTGGTGGCACTCTCAACTACATAAGTTGAAGACATGGAAGCCACTCATGAAAGCAAGGAATCAATATGGTTACAGATATTGTGTTTAGGTATTGGGTTGGTACAACAATATGTACGGATAGATTGTGACCATCATAGTTAAATATTCTTAGCAAAGAACCCGAATTGTCATTCAAAGACAAAGAATATTAATGTTCAATATTACTTTATAAGATACATGGTTGAATAAAATAAGGTGTTGCTAATGAAGGTGGACACATTGAAGAATGTTGTAGATTCATTAACAAAATATGTGAGCATTAAGAAGTTCTCTTGGTGTAGAGGATATATGGGAATTGATGCAATGGATTGTTTACTATGTAACCCTGTAACACCTTGTATGTAAATAAAACAACGAGTTGGAGAATGTTGGGTATGTGTTATATTCTTTGCACGACTAGATCTGGTGTCAAATGTTTTTGGGTCTTTTTGATGTTTGTTTTTTGGTGGTTTTTCAACACATGGTTTTCATTGATGGTATTATAATTATGGTTAGGGAATTAAGGTTTTTTACTAATCCCGGTGAATGTATTAGGGGTTTTGGATTCCACAATATCTTATATACTATATTATATTTTAAACAATGGAGAGATGATGAATAGAATATTTGAGGTGTGTTGCTAAACAAGTTGTTGACTTTCCCAGTTTGGGTTTTCAGGGTAAACTATTTTTGTAATGTGTCTATGTGTGCCAATGTATATTTTCTATTTTTATTAATAATATGTTTGCAGTATTAATTGCAGAAGGTTAAAATCTACATGTAAATCACACATTGTGGAAACTATCTCTACAATCTCTAGATCAATGCCTTAATCCTTATGATTGGTGATTCTTAACCAGGGATGCAAGCTTTGAAAGAGATAAAATTTATTTAGAGATCAATTCCAATAACCATTGCTAGTAATGGATACTCAAAAAACTTGGAGACTTTTCATTTTGAAGGGCATTGCAAATTTGTTCATAGTATATAATCAATAGTTTTGTTGTATGTGGGACTCGTGATGTCTCATATAATAAAACTACATGTATTTAATCTTGAACATGATGATGTTGAGTGAGAGACAATCTTTGATGGCTATACTTTTCTATTCCATTTATACAGGAGGAGAGGGGTTCCAATCTTCAAAATTTACTCATAACTCAATTCATTGGGTTTCTTAATGGCCCAATGCAAAAATATCTTATGAAGCCTCCATATAAATCATTTTATTTGGGATTCCTAAAAAAATGTCCCATTTCAAACAAATTTCTTTTGAGGCCTCCACATTAATCTTTGTGTTAGATATTCCTAACAAAAGATTGCATCCTATTGACTACTTTTAGGACATATTCTAAGAGCGATTATTAGCAATAAATAGCTAAGTTTTTCCACTTGGGAGGATGCATCTTATATGCACTGTGAATATTCATTTTCGTTTACTTGAGAAATTCAGGCCGAAGTTTTGTTTCAACAGGGTAAGTTTGTAATGCCCCTCTTTCATGAACATTCCATTCTTATTTAGACCAAACTTCTAGGTTATTTTTCCTTTGTTTTGTTGGATGTGGGATAATATATGATTCATATAAGGAGTATTATATAAAACATCCCACATATTGGTTGTATATTGTATATTCTTATATATTGTTAATTATATACATGGATGTTATCATGAATTATAAGTTTTGGGGTAAATTGATGTGTTATGATTGATTGCAGATGATTTACTTTGTTAATTGTGACTTGTTCTTTTGTTTTTCTTCTAGATTTGATTTTGGAAAATTATATCCATGTTAATTAAATTACTAATGTAGTGAACTAATAAACCCATGCATGAGATATAATACTTATAAAAAATAACCCATGGAAGGGAATGTATGATTGAAATAACACATCAATTACTTTTAAGTAGGTGGTTTTCGTACCAACTCGCTAAAGTATGGGCGTGGAATCACTACCATGTATTGACAAAGATGTGGAGTCTTTAATGGAAAACTATAAGGAAGTTATTTATGTCATGGAGACAAGGACTAATAATCCATATTACCTAGTTAGGACCAAAAGTTGCAAGGTAAGCGTGTAAAATATTTACTCTTCAAATTCTTCTAGATTTCTAGTCTTACAAGTAATTCCATTTTAAGACTTGGGAGGTTAGGGGGATTAAAATAAATGTAAATTAGCCACTTAGAAGGAAATTGGGTATGATTTTAATTTAATAAAATTTAAGAGAGGGCACCTGATGCAGAGCCTCCCTCCTCTCCTCGGGGTTGAATGACCTCCCAGTCTAGGATATTCAATTCCCAACTCAATTAGCTCTCTAAGACCGCAATGGTCTCATTTGAGAATTAAAACATGCCCCTTTAGTCCTATGGTGAAGACTGTATGGAACCCGTGGGCCTTATTGTTAGTGCTCTGGGTGCTCTTCAATTTAGAGTCACTAGCTCCTCTCCACTAGCCCCTTCCTACATATAGCCTTGGACTATGACCCCACTCAAGTGATTGATTGCGGGCATGGCCAAGGGTGGTTTTAGGCCAACCCGCTTTTGTCCCTGCAACTCACTATAGGGTACCACATATCCTTTTGTCGATACCGTGGTTCAAATTGCGGCCCACGCTCAAAATTTTAGCGTTCAGGCACTTTATGGCCCCGCAATCCAGCGTGATCATCGATATTACAATCTTGATGGTTCTTTTGGACCGACGGTTGAGATCTTTCTCTTCCAAAACAACGATTTAGATATAATTCTCCTGAATTGGATGGTTGATATTTACTTTGGGTTGATATTTATGCCACCTTCCCTCTGGATTGGAAGATTGACGTTTACTTCGGGTCCTTACCTGGGATCCACAGATTCATGCCACCTGTTGTTTAGATTTAATGGTTTATATCTATTTGGATGATAGGATGCTTGAGATTTACTTCAGATGATCAGATGGTCCCAAATTACTTCCGGACTTCAGAAATTTGGCAAGTTCCCTCTCTTACATGTGAAAAATGTCGAGGTTCGCGCACATTGATTTGATCGTATGGCTGTTGGTCCTTTAAATCAGTGATCCAACAACCATTGTCACTCTCCCTCCTGATATTTTGACTCCCTCTGACTTAGAATATTTTCTAAGTATAGAAAGGCCTCGACCTTTTCTCCTCCTTCAAGTCTGTCTATTGTGTCTCTTCTACACTTAGGAAAATCGTTATCCCTTATGAGCTTGATCCTTGGAGGATTTTGATTTACCACGCACTCCTTGAATTTATGGGATTTAATCAAACTCAGATTCAAAGGATTTCTTGATAAGAAATTCTTCTCGCCCTCGTGGCTTTCCTCTTACTTGATGCACACCTTGTAGAGATCCTCTTTACAGAGTGTTCTATAACATTGTCTCTCTCTGAACTCAGCATAGAGTTGTTCCTGTGCACTCATTGCAATTCTGCTGATGAAGATCAACGCTACCTCTCATGAGCTTCTCTAAGGTTAATTCACCTCTGTCAACGCACTCCTTGTGGACTATGTGCACTACTTGGACTCGAAAACTCAAAGAAGAGAAGCAATTGAAACTTATTCAATTCTTTACCAGTTCATACATTCAAAACATGAATGAGCTATAAAAGCATAACAATAAATGCAAATACATAAACACACAGAAAGTTCATATGAAGGAAAAATGCTTTCTTTCTATTAAGATGAATGTCTGATTAAAATATGTGCAGGATGGACTATAACAAAGTCTCAACTCTCTCAAAACAAACTATTCTACTTCATATTCAATGAAAACATTCCTCCAGTAGCCTCATTTTGGCATGCCATACATCTACATATACAAGAAGGTTCCTAGGGTTTCCTCCAACTACCTCTCCTATCGAAGTAACAAATAACAACTACTCAAACTCCTTTACATTCAAGACTGAGAGTGAAACTCCCAGATCATTCATTTTCCAAGAGTTTTTCTCTTCTTCAATCATCCGTTCAAAAAAAATCTGCAAAATAAACACCAACTTTTAGATTTTGATTAATTTAAAAAGGTGTGCTATGGCGCTGAGTTGTCCCTCCACATGGGCTTTGATGACAATGCTTCTGCATCATACTCCACTGCTAGGAAAAACATGAGCTCCTGCTCATGGTTCTCTCTTCCATCTTGTTGATATCCTTAAGGGTCCCATATTTTCTCTTGGAGCTATTCATATACTCCTTTTCCTTGCAACTTATTTTTCCTTGTTTCTCCTATAGGTATTCTTCTGTCCCATACTTATATGATGTCTTCTTCTTGTGTTTCTTGCAGCGTCAATATCTTTATCTCCTTTATTTCTTTCTCCAACTGGTCCATTGGTTGGTTTTCCCCCTGCAGTATGCTTTGTTGTGTTTTTTCTCCATCAATTTCTAAGTTGACTTGTTGGATAAGATGCTTTTGCATTTTTAACATTCTCTCTAGGGCCTCCATCTCTTCACGTAGATCAAAAAGATCCATGCTATCTATTTCTTCCTCATCTACTATAGGTTTGTATTCTACAGTTATCTCTTCCTCATCTCCTTGGCTTAAATTTTTCAGCAGTTCCACCGAATTCTCTTCTTTCTCCATATCTTAGGCACATTGAAATGTGTGATCTTTCTCCTCTTGACCAATCTAATCAATTTGAACTTTCATGTTATATTCATCTCCTATGGAATTAGTTGGCCACTTTTTTGTAGAATCTAGTTCTTCAATATCACCACTGATTTGTTTCTCATCTTCCTCCTCTGATAGACTGAATTCTTTCATCTCCTCTTGTGTTGGTTCAACTCCAACTTCCTCCAACTACTCCCTAGACTAGTATGCTCCTCCACTTGTTTCCCGTTTGGGTTGTTGGAGATGCCTACTCTACATATTTACTCTTCTCTCACAACTCAAAAAAAATATATGTTGTATTCTTCCTCTTCTTTTGCAAGCTCCAATACTATAGTTATCTCCCTTTCAGCTTCCTGGCTGAAAATTTTGAGCAATTCTGATGAATGCTCTTCTCCTAAAATCTGCATGATTGTCTCCTCGTAGCCATATTCTAGTTTTGGATTGTCCAAACATTCCTCCAACATCTTCATCTCTCGCTCCCATTGAGTGAGAAATTCATCTGAATTCTCCTCTTTTTCTATTGGGGTAAACATCAGTGTTTTCTCCTTCTCCTCCTCTTTGACAGACTTTGTTGGTTGTCTTTCCTCTGATACACCTACATCACCGACATAGTTAGATTTAAAATCATTTGGCTCCATGGCCTCTCTCCTGGATTCTTGTTGCACTACCTCCTTATGTGAAACACTTGTATTAGCCTCTGCTAGACTATTTTGCAAGAATATTTGAATTCCCCCAATGATCAAAAAACACCTATGATCTTCTTCCATCAACACTCCTTGCTGATATGAACTCTCAATTGAGTTCAACTCTTCTCCCTTTCGCACCTGACATATTGGTATTTTCTCTCTGCCCACTTGATAGTCTATGAGATCACCCAATCTCTCTCAATTTCCCACCTAGAAACTTGAACTTCCATCACTACCCTCTTGGAATTCTATGAGAAAATCCAGTGATATCCTTTCATTGCCCACCTGGAAACTTGAAAGTTGACTTCTACTCCCCTAGTAGTTTATGATACCTTCAACTGATCTCTTCTCCTCCTCATCATTGATATTTCTCCTAGTCTCTGGTTCACACATGTGAATTAATTCCTCCTCTGTGTCACTAAGGGTTTCAGCATGCCTCAGTCACTCCCTCAACTCTTTTTGTTGTTTTCTAGCCAACAACTTTTGAACAAGACATTTTACCTTCTTGTTCAGAGGTCATCCATACCTCAAATGTACCTTTGTCTCCTGCTACATTTTCAATGTCGATTGTTCTATTCTTGATCTTATCTCAATGAGATCCTTGTCAATTTCTTCTTTACTCTTATTCTGGTGGTATCCTCTTCGACCAAGCTCATGGCCTTCAATAGCCATCTTTTTTGTCTTCATCTGTCCTAGCTATCTACCATTTGTTGCACATTTTGTAACAATATTTACAGAGCATCATTACTCTATCCATTTTCCTTTAACCGTTGTTATATAGGAAAAATCTAACTTCCGAGACCATTTGAAGTCATCATATTATTTCTATTCACCTTTTCACCTTTGCCTACAATCTATAGACACAATTTAATTCTTGATACTACTTGATGTAGTCAGATTGTCTTCTTTATCTTCTTCATCTGAAATCTATGAAAAAATCAACACTGATACCTCTTGATTGTAAATTATAACCTTGTACAATATCTAATGCAAAATGATATTCAGAAAAGAACAAAAAAGATACAATGGCAAATACAAACATTACACAGAGATTTCTCACCTGGAAACCCAAACCGGGAAAACCAGCATATATTATATTCATATATTATGTTACATTGTTTATAATACAATATACATATAGGAGCCAACGGCATCCAAAACCCTAACGCAATGACCTAGATTAGTCCAAAACCCTAATTCCTTAACCGGAAATAGAAAACCATCGGCAAAAAACCATGTGCTGAAAAACCACCTAATATCATGTGGTCCCAGAAATATGTTGTCCCGGTAATATGTCATCCCGAAAATATGTTGTCCCGGAAATATGTCGTCCTAAAAAAAACAATTCGGGGGCGCTACCCCTGAACCCCCGCGTTGGGGGCTCTGCCCCCCTGCACCCCCCGAGGGGGTGCCTAGAGCCCCCCCCTCTAACCCCACTACTCTTGCAAAGAATATAACACATACCCAACATTCTCCCACTTGTTTTTTTCTTTGTACACAGGGGGTTACAGGGTTACATAGTCAACAATCCAGGGCAATAATGCCCATGGATCCTCTACACCAACAGAACTTCTCAGTGCTCACATATTTTGTTAATGAATCTGCAAAATTCTTCAAAGTGTCCACCTTCATCAATGATACTTTCTTTTCTTCAATCATGTCTCTTACAAAGTGATATTGAACATCAATGTGCTTTGTCTTTGAATGATAAGCAGGGTTCTTTGCCAAGAAAATTGCACTCTGACTGTCACACTCTATCCTTACAGCTTCTTGTACCAACCCAATACCTGAACACAATCTTTGTAAGCATACTGCTTCCTTACTTGCATGAGTGGCTTCCATGTATTCAGATTCTGTAGTTGAAAGTGCCACTACAACCTATCTTTTTCTCATCCAACTTATTGCTCCTCCAAACAGGTTAAACACATACCTGCTTGTGGATCTCCTACGATCCAAATCTCCAGCGTAGTTTGCATCCACAAAGCCATGTATATCAACCACTCTGTCCAATCCAGGTCTTCCTTCGTAGCACAATCCATAGCTAGTAGTGCCACGCAAATACCTGAAAACCCTTTTTACTGTTGTCCAATGCTCCTTCTCTGGTTTTGACATATATCTGCTCAAAACTCCCACTGCATGTACAATGTCTGGTCTAGTACAGAACATTGCATACATCAAACTGCCAACTGCACTCGCATATGGAACATGAGACATGTCCTCCTCTTCTTCATGTCTCTTGGGACACTGATCTGCAGATAAATTTACACCAACAGGAATGGGAACCTTAACCAGTTTACATTCTTTCATATTAAACCTCTGCAATATTGTCTCGACATATTTTCTCTGATTTAACTAGAGTTTCCTCCTTTTTCGATCTCTTTTAATTTCCCTGCCCAAAATGAAATTTGAAGTACCAAGATCCTTCATGTCGAATTTAGAGGACAGCTAAGTTTTCACATCTTGGATAATCTCCTTGTTGTTTCCTATCAACAACATGTCATCCACATATAGGACCAAATAAATCAAATGACCACCAATTAATTTAGAATACACACAGTGATCCTCTTTGCTTCTTGTGAAGCCAAGTCCCAGCATATAAGTATCCAATTTTTGATACCACATCCTTGGTGATTGTTTTAAACCATACAGGGACTTTTTCAACTTGCATACCAACTCCTTCTTTCCTTTCACAACATAACCTTCTGGTTGCTTCATAAAGATTTCTTCTTCCAAATCCCCATGCAGGAATGTTGTCTTCACATCCATCTGTTCTATTTCAAAATCAAATGTAGCAACAAACGATAACAGAATTCTTATAGAGGTTAACTTGGAAACAGGAGAAAAAATCTCACCAAAATCAATTCCCTCAACCCAGGAATAACCCTTTGCTACTAATCAAGCTTTGTATTTCTCCACTTTTCCTTCTGCATTCAACTTCTTTTTAAATACCCATTTGCTGCCAATGGGATTTTTTCCAGTTGGCAACTCCACTAGATACCAAGCCTCATTCTTATCCAAAGATGCCATTTCTTCTTCCATGGAACTTTTCCAGAGATTTCCATTGATCCGAAATCGGATCCAGAAGCCTAATAGGGCTTGAAAAATGGTCAAAAATGAAAGTGCTCGGAATGCGACGAAACCTGTGCCATTGCGTCCATCTCATCTTCCTAATTCTGGTGGTATATTTACTTTCTCAAACGTAGTCCGTATGAAGAAGATATCGCGTTCTGTCCGAAAAGTCAAACAAGCAAAAAAGGGGATGACTGTACAGTCCGTACAGTCCACGTGGCACGTCCGTATAGCTGACGTGGCATGTCCGTACAACTGACGTGGAAGTATCAGATTGCAACACATGGCAGCCTGGGATGATGACATGTGGAATCACCAGGAGGTGACACGTGTCAGGCTGATTTGGTCGTTTGGAGGTACAGTTGGATCAGTACGGAGGTGACACGTGTCACCACTGACAGGGTGACATGTGGCAGGATGAAATCAGTGGATGATGTGGCAGGATGACAGGGCATATGGTAGGCTAACGCAACAGGTCGACGTGGCAGTACGACAGATGGCTCGACAGTTTGATGTGGACCAATCACCGGTTGACACGTGTCATGATACGGTTTTTTGGTAAGGGTGCAACGTGGCCCAGTCACGGGTTGCCACATGGCACCCCATTATTGGTTGTTTGGTTTCAATGTAAAAATGGTTTGGTATGTCACCGGGGATTGAACCCACGACCTCCGGGTGATCGAAAGGACTGGAAGGGCTGGGCTAGCCACCCGCCCCGCCGGTGATTCTTGTTAAACAAACGACGAACATTGTATTTGTGTTGAAACAAGGTTCAAACGACGGAAAAAAAAG
The DNA here is from genome assembly GCA_009831015.1 of Picea engelmannii. Lineage (NCBI taxonomy): Eukaryota > Viridiplantae > Streptophyta > Pinopsida > Pinales > Pinaceae > Picea > Picea engelmannii. Next base: position 793,047 of record ML788319.1, read on the forward strand.
GGTCGGGGCTTAGCCCCAGCCCTCCGCGCCAACGCAAACGACCATACCATATGACTCGGGCCTTGCCGACAAAATGCGCGGGAATTGTTTAACAATTAGCCCCGTGGCTATTTGGGGCACGCGGTTATAATATTTAAAGTCACGGTTTTAAAATATGCCAACTTTCCATAAAACCCGAGGCTGGAGCGAGTTATGGGGGCTAGCACGTAGCCTATGGGCTAGCGCGTAGACTAGCACCCAAAACTTTACTAAAGTGGGTTTTTCAAACAGAATTGGGTTTTTTTTAATTTAATTATGCCTAATATTAGCAGATTTCTTCCATTTTTGGGGGATATTGGGCATTTTTGGAGGCCAGATTCTTGGAGGAAGTTGGGGATGTGAAACCAACTCCAAGGCTATATAAACCAGGCATGTTTGAGGCCAAACAAAGTCATTCAGAGCAGAGTTATGCTGAAGGAAAGCCAAGCCAAAGCCAGTTTGATGCAGGGGAGCCTTTGAGGTGGAGACGCTGTCGGATCGTTTCTGGGAGCTTGGAGCATCAGTTTTGCATGTCGTTTTCTTCGCAAGGTTCTAAAGATTTGGGAGAACAAGACCAGATTAGTCTTGTATCCATTTGGCATTGCAGAGATGTAATTTTGAGCACTTGAGCAGAAATAAAGAAGCCTCCCCTACAAAGAAAAAGGCCTAGAGACGTAGGCAAAAGTTGTGCCGAACTCCGTTATCAACCTGCGTGTTTATGGTTTACTGTCTATTATTCATTTCAGATCTGCATATGTGTATTTGAATGTCATAATTCCTCTTCTTTCCTCATTCTTTCACTAAATTCTCAAATGGTTAATTAATACATGCAAGATTAAAACTCAACCATAGTCATTTAAAAGATCCTATGGATCACGTGGTATCAGAGCAAGTTGATGTTTGGATTTGAGTTACATGTTAACCAGGGAAAAGCTACAGCATGGTGAAGGCGAGCTTGTTGCAGAGAATCCATTAATTGGATTGAGAAAAATAGCTTCTTTCAAAGAGAAGATGGCATCGGAAGAAGAAATTCCTCAAGAAGAGAAAGAATTCCGGAAAACATTCCATGCTATGTCGGAGATGGTGACACTTTTGTATGAAGATTATTTAGAACGGAAGCGACCAGTTTTGGGTAATTCTTCGAAAGGAAAAAGTGAAGAGGAAGAGGACCATCCTCACATTCCTCCTTCACCTCCATCAACACCTCCTTCTTCTCCTTCTTCTTTTGCAAGTTCAAGTTCAAAATCTAATGAGAAGAAAAATGTTCATAAGCATAAACATGAAATGCCATTGTTAAAACTTGATGTAAAATTTGAGTTGCCCATATATGATGGTGAAGTGAATGCATAAAAACTTGATAACTGGATCAGGCAGATGGAGGTATACTGCAGTGTGCAACAAATCAAGGATGAGGCCACACAAATAAAATTGGCATCTTTGAGACATGCAGGTACAACTCTTATCTAGTGGCAAAGCAAGCTGCAAAAAGAAACACAAGATGCGGGTAAAGTATTTCCATCATGGAAGAATTTTATTTCTGCACTTAGGAAACAATTTTATCCTTTGGGTTATAAAGAAAAAGAAATCATTGAATGGAAATCTTTAAATCTAAGAAAAGGACAATCAGTGCAAGAATATACCGATGGATTTAGAAAAATGGCATTAATGTTAGACATTCCTTTGCAAACACAAGAAACACTTATGAAGTATATAGGTGGTTTGCCTGCACATATTAGAAACACTGTTTTCATGTTTGGACCCACTAACCTTGATGAGGTTTCTGTTCAAGCTACACATATTGAAGTAGGGAAAGCAGGTGTGTCAGGGGAATCGTCGTTTTCAAAGAAAGATGATAAGAGGAAAAAACATGGTAATGGCAAGAATGCAAATACCATGACAAAGAAGGAAGGAAATCCCTCTTGCAAGCATTGCAAGAAAGAGGGACATGATGAGGACAAATGTTGGCAATTGCATCCTGAGAAGAGGCCAAAGTGGTTCAAAGGAAAGAAGGGAACGCAAACAGCGGCAACAACGACATCAAAGCCTACAGACTTGGGATCAGATTCAGGTGATGAATCCAAGATTTCATTGGTTGGTATGACAGGTAACTTTGGTGAAGAGATTGATTGTAGAAGCAAGTTGTTCCATATAAGAGTAATCATGCGACACACTAATATAGACACACTAATCGACAGTGGATCTCAATCTAATCTAATCTCAGAAGAATTGGTTAAGAAGTTGGGATTAAAAACACAAACACATCATAAGCCTTACACACTTAAATGGATAAGCAATCATCATCACATGCACATAACAAAGCAGTGCACAATCAAATTTGCAATTTCAGATAAATATGTGGATGAAGTAACTTGTGATGTTGTGTCGTTAAAAGAATGTGGAATGGTCTTAGGTAGTCCGTACTTGTATGATCGTAAGGCAATCTTCTACAGAACAAAGAATCAGTATCAATTCACTAAAGAAGGTCATGATTATGTGGTGCATGCTCATCATGTTAAAGCAAGTAAAACACTTCAAACAATGGAACAGTTAACGAAGGCAGTGCAAGTAAGCAACAAACCAATAATTGTTTCAAATGAAGTAATAGATCTTAAGCAAGAAATGGTTGTTGAGTGGAAAATCAATCATAAGTTGCTTCAAGATAAACTCATGTCGTGCAAATACTTCAAGTATATCAGCTCATTTGTAGTCGTCTTTCTGATGTTATCATTAGTAATGTTTTCTACATGGATGATAGTGGCTTCAGTAAGATGTAACAGGGTTGCAATGGCTAACAATGTACTTTCAGTTGTCATAATTGTATTACAGCTGATCTTGATGAGACAGGTGCACAAGACATAGTTCAGAGACAGAGGACAAGCCAGGTGGCCTATCCCGAGCTTGTTGACTGGTCAGTAACCTTTTGGGGACCAAAAGGTCTTTTTGTGGGGATGTGTGATCCGAAATCGGATCCAGAAGCCTGATAGGGCTTGAAAAATGCTCAAAAATGATTCCAGTGGTATATTTACTTTCTCAAACAGAGTCTGTATGAAGAAGATATCGCGTTCTGTCCGAAAAGTCAAATAGGCAAAAAAGGGTATGATTGTACAGTCCGTACAGTCCACATGGCATGTCCGTATAGCTAACATGGCATGTCCGTACAGCTGACGTGGCGGTATCAGATTGCAACATGTGGTAGCCTGGGACGATGACACGTGGAATCACCAGGAGGCGACACGTGTCAGGCTGATTTGGCCGTTTGGAGGTATAGTTGGATCAGTACGGAGGTGACACGTGTCACCACTGACAGGGTGACATGTGGCAGGCTGACATCAGTGGATGATGTGGCAGGCTAACAAGGCGTACGGCAGGCTGATGCAACAGGTCGACGTGGCAGTACGGCAGATGGCTCGGCAGTTTGACGTGGAGCAATCACCGGTTGACACGTGTCATGATACGGTTTTTTGGTAAGGGTGCCACGTGGCCCAGTCACCGGCTGCCACATGGCACCCCATTATTGGTTGTTTGGTTTCAATGTAAAAATGGTTTGGTATGTCATCGGGGATTGAACCCGTGACCTTCGGGTGACCGAAAGGACTGGCAGGGCTGGGCTAGCCAGCCGCCCCGCTAGTGATTCTTGTTAAACAAAGGACGAACATTGTATTTGTGTTGAAACAAGGTTCAAACAGCGGGAAAAAAAGGGCCGGGGCTTTGCCCCAGCCCTCCGCGCCAACGCAAACGACCATACCATATGACTCGGGCCTTACCGACAAAACGCACGGGAATTGTTTAACAGCTAGCCCCATGGCCATTTGTTGCGCCACAAGACCGGGGGCTATACTATTTGGGGCGTGAGGTTATAATATTTAAATTCATGGTTTTAAAATATGCCAACTTTCCATAAAACCCGAGGCTGGAGCGAGTTATGGGGGCTAGCGCGTAGCCTATGGGCTCGCGCTTAGCCACAAATAGCATCATATGACCACGAAAAAGGGGCGCGCGCCCAGCATTTGGGGGCCTAGCACCCAAAACTTTACTAAAGTGGGTTTTTCAAACAGAATTGGGTTTTTTTTAATTTAATTATGCCTAATATTAGCAGATTTCTTCCATTTTTGGGGGATATTGGGCATTTTTGGAGGCCAGATTCTTGGAGGAAGTTGGGGATGTGAAACCAACTCCAAGGCTATATAAACGAGGCCTGTTTGAGGCCAAACACAGTCATTCAGAGCAGAGTTATGCTGAAGGAAAGCCAAGCCAAAGCCAGTTTGATGCAGGGGAGCCTTTGAGGCGGAGACGTTGTTGGATCGTTTCTGGGAGCTTGGAGCATCAGTTTTGCATGTCGTTTTCTTTGCAAGGTTCTAGAGATCTAGGAGAACAAGACCAGATCAGTCTTGTAGCCATTTGGCATTGCAGAGATGTAATTTTGAGCACTTGAGCAGAAATAAAGAAGCCTCCCCCACAAAGAAAAAGGCCCGGAGACGTAGGCAAAAGTTGTGCTGAACTCCGTTATTAACCTGTGTGTTTATGGTTTGTTGTCTATTATTCATTTCAGATCTGCATATGTGTATTTGAATGTCATAATTACTCTTCTTTCCTCATTCTTTCACTAAATTCTCAAATGGTAATTTAATACATGCAAGATTAAAACTCAACCATAGTCATTTAAAAGATCCTACGGATCACGTGGTATCAGAGAAAGTTGATGTTTGGATTTGAGTTGCATGTTAACTAGGGAAAAGCTACAGCGTGGTGAAGGAAAGCTTGTTGCAGAGAATCCATTAATTGGATTGAGAAAAAGAGCTTCTTTCAAAGAGAATATGGCATCGAAAGAAGGGATTCCTCAAGAAGAGAAAGAATTCCGGAAAACATTCCATGCTATGTCGGAGATGGTGACAGTTTTGTATGAAGATTATTTAGAACGGAAGCGATCAGTTTTGGGTAATTCTTCGAAAGGAAAAAGTGAAGAGGAAGAGGAGCATCCTCACATTCCTCCTTCACCTCCATCAACACCTCCTTCTTCTCCTTCTTCTTCTGCAAGTTCAAGTTAAAAATCTAATGAGAAGAAAAATGTTCATAAGAATAAACATGAAATGCCATTGTTAAAACTTGATGTAAAATTTGAGTTGCCCATATATGATGGTGAAGTGAATGCATAAAAACTTGATAACTGGATCAGGAAGATGGAGGTATACTGCAGTGTGCAGCAAATCAAGGATGAGGCCACACAAATAAAATTGGCATCTTTGAGACTTGCAGGTACAACTCTTATCTGGTGGCAAAGGAAGCTGCAAAAAGGAACACAAGATGTGGGTAAAGTATTTCCATCATGGAAGAATTTTATTTCTGCACTTAGGAAACAGTTTTATCCTTTGGGTTATAAAGAAAAAGTAATCATTGAATGGAAATATTTAAAGCTAAGAAAAGGACAATCAGTGCAAGAATATACCGATGGATTTAGAAAAATGGCATTAATGTTAGACATTTCTTTGCAAACACAAGAAACACTTATGAAGTATATAGGTGGTTTGCCTGCACATATTAGAAACACTGTTTTCATGTTTGGACCCACTAACCTTGATGAGGTTTCTGTTCAAGCTACATATATTGAAGCAGGGAAAGCAGGTGTGTCAGGGGAATCATCGTTTTCAAAGAAATATGATAAGAGGAAAAGGCATGGTAATGGGAAGAATGCAAATACCGTGACAAAGAAGGAAGGAAAGCCCTCTTACAAGAATTGCAAGATAGAGGGACATGATGAGGACAAATGTTGGCAATTGCATCCCGAGAAGAGGCCAAAGTGGTTCAAAGGAAAGAAGGGAACGCAAACAGCGGCAACAACGACATCAAAGCCTACAGACTTGGGATGAGATTCAGGTGATGAATCCAAGATTTCATTGGTTGGTATGACAGGTAACTTTGGTGAAGAGATTGATTGTAGAAGCAAATTGTTCCATATAAGAGTAATCATGCGACACACTAAGATAGACACACTAATCGACAGTGGATCTCAATCTAATCTAATCTCAGAAGAATTGGTTAAGAAGTTGGGATTAAAAACACAAACACATCATAAGCCTTACACACTTAAATGGATAAGCAATCATGATCACATGCACATAACAAATAAGTGCACAATCAAATTTGCAATTTCAGATAAGTATGTGGATGAAGTAACTTGTGATGTTGTGTCGTTAAAAGAATGTGGAATGGTCTTAGGTAGTCCGTACTTGTATTATCGTAAGGCAATCTTCTACAGAACAAAGAATCAGTATCAATTCACTAAAGAAGGTCATGATTATGTGGTGCATGCTCATCATGTTAAAGTAAGTAAAACACTTCAAACAATGGAACAGTTAACGAAGTCAGTGCAAGTAAGCAACAAACCAATAATTGTTTAAAATGAAGTAATAGATCTTAAGCAAGAAATGGTTGTTGAGTGGAAAATCAATCATAAGTTGCTTCAAGATAAACTCATGTCGTGTAAATACTTCAAGTATATCAGTTCATTTGCAGTCATCTTTCTGATGTTATCATTAGTAATGTTTTCTACATGGATGATAGTGGCTTCAGTAAGATGTAACAGGGTTGCAATGGCTAACAATGTACTTTCAGTTATCATAATTGTATTACAATTGATCTTGATGAGACAGGTGCACAGGACAGAGTTCAGAGACAGAGGACAAGACGAGTGGCCTATCCCGAGCTTGTTGACTGGTCAGTAACCTTTTGGGGACCAAAAGGTCTTTTTTTGGGGAGGTGTGATCCGAAATCGGATCTAGAAGCCTGATAGGGCTTGAAAAATGCTCAAAAATGAAAGTGCTCAGAATGTGACGAAACCTATGCCATTGCGTCCGTCTCGTCTTCCTGATTCCGGTGGTATATTTACTTTCTCAAACGGAGTTCGTATGAAGAAGATATTGTGTTCTGTCTGAAAAGTCAAACAGGCAAAAAAGGGGATGATTGTACAGTCCGTACAGTCCACATGGCACGTCCGTACAACTGACGAGGCATGTCCGTACAACTGACGTGGTGGTATCAGATTGTAACATGTGGTAGCCTGGGATGATGACATGTGGCATCACCAGGAGGCGACACGTGTCAGGATGATTTGGCCGTTTTGAGGTGACATGTGTCACCACTGACAGGGTGACACGTGGTAGGCTGACGTCAGTGGATGACGTGGCAGGCTGACAGGGCATACGGCAGGCTGATGCAGCAGGTCGACGTGGCAGTACGGCAGATGGCTCGGCAATTTGACGTGGACCAATCACCGGTTGACACATGTCATGATACGGTTTTTTGGTAAGGGTGCCACGTGGCCCAGTCACGGGCTGCCACGTGGCACCCCATTATTGGTTGTTTGGTTTCAATGTAAAAATGGTTTGGTATGTCGTCGGGGATTGAACGCGTGACCTCCGGGTGACTGAAAGCAGGGCTGGGCTAGCCACCTGCCCCGCCGGTGATTCTTGTTAAACAAACGACGAACATTGTATTTGTGTTGAAACAAGGTTCAAACGGTGGGAAAAAAAGGGCCGGGGCTTAGCCCCAGCCCTCCGCGTGAACGCAAACGACCATACCATATGACTCGCGCCTTGCCGAAAAAACGCGTGGGAATTGTTTAACAGTTAGCTCCGTGGCCATTTGTTGCGCCACGAGACCCGGGGCTATACTATTTGGGGCGCGCGGTTATAATATTTAAAGTCACGGTTTTAAAATATGCCAACTTTCCATAAAACCCGGGGCTGGAGCGAGTTATGGGGGCTAGCGCGTAGCCTATGGGCTCGCGCTTAGCCACAAATAGCATCATATGACCACGAAAAAGGGGCGTGCGCCCAACATTTGGGGGCCTAGCGCCCAAAAATTTACTAAAGTGGGTTTTTCAAACATAATTGGGTTTGTTTTTAATTTAATTATGCCTAATATTAGCAGATTTCTTCCATTTTTGGGGGATATTGGGCATTTTTGGAGGCTAGATTCTTGGAGGAAGTTGGGGATGTGAAACCAACTCCAAGGATATATAAACCAGGCCTGTTTGAGGCCAAACACAGTCATTCAGAGCAGAGTTATGCTAAAGGAAAGCCAAGCCAAAGCCAGTTTGATGCAGGGATGACTTTGAGGTGGAGACGCTGTCGGATCGTTTCTGGGAGCTTGGAGCATCAGTTTTGCATGCCGTTTTCTTTGCAGGGTTCTAGAGATCTGGGAGAACAAGACCAGATCAGTCTTGTAGCCATTTGGCATTGTAGAGATGTAATTTTGAGCACTTGAGAAGAAATAAAGAAGCCTCCCCCACAAAGAAAAAGGCCCGGAGACGTAGGCAAAAGTTATGTCGAACTCCGTTATCAACCTCCGTGTTTATGGTTTGCTATCTATTATTCATTTCAGATCTACATATGTGGATTTGAATGTCATAATTCCTCTTCTTTCGTCATTCTTTCACTAAATTCTCAAATGGTTAATTAATACATGCAAGATTAAAACTCAACCATAGTCATTTAAAAGATCCTATGGATCATCCATCCTCTGAATCCACTGTCTCCCTGACAGTTCTAGGATCATCATCAGTAATAGACAAAGCAAAATTTGAATGAAAATCAGATGGACTATAACTTTTTGGTAGCCTTCTTTCTCGATCCGATCTCCTCAATACTGGAGTATGAGGATTTTCTTCTTTTGATTCATGTTCTTATGTAGAGTTTGCTTCATCATCCTTTAAATCAAACTCTATCTTCTTTGGTTCTTCCTTACTTGGTAGGACTTCATGTTTAACAACATCCTTCATTTCTCTAAATACCACATCTCGGCTATACACTACGTTCTTAGTTTCTGGGTTCCAAAGCTTATAACCTTTGAGACCATCTTTATATCCAATAAAGATACATTTTTCAGCCTTCTTATCCAACTTACTCCTATTTTCCTTTGGAACATGAACATATGCATCGCAGCCAAATTACTTAAGATGTGTGAAAGAAGGTTCCTTACCAGTCCATACCTCTTGTGGAGTCTTGTCACCCAACGCTGATGAGGGTGATATGTTGACCAGATAACATGCAGTACCCACTGCCTCTGCCCAGAATTCTTGCCCTATCCCGGCACCACTGAGCATGCACC
>ML788319.1:828514-861996 GCA_009831015.1 Picea engelmannii
TTATAATTAAGTAGCAATTTAGGGTTGTCTTTCATTAATGTAATTAGCTTTCTTAACCAGATGATTACAAGGGCGTTACAATTAATGCGGCGAACTCTAACACCTCTATGGATACCGTTTTGCTTGATCAGAAACCGAACAGACGGTATTTGTGGATATCCGTCCCCGTTGTGTTGGAAATAAAAATCTGTTTGGGTGCCCAATTAATGACCATCCACAGCTGTGGTTAATTCCCTAACTCCTTCTTCGCTGGAAGTTAGTAGCCACCAGCCACCACGAGCTGTGGCCTTTTGACTGATCATGTAGCTTGCACCTCGCTCTCCATTTCCATAGCGTAGAACCATGTTTAGAATCCTTATAATACAACCATCCTTTTCTGGATTTTTTCAAACTAGAGGATATTTATGGACATCGAACGACCGTTCACATAGAAAATTTAACGCGAGAGGTAGTAAGTTAATTTTGTAATAAAATTTATTTTTTAATAAAAATTAATAAGAATTTTTAAATGAAATTTTTGATAAGAATTTTAGATTTGTGTAAAATTTTATTTTAATTTAAAATAGTTTGAATATTTTTTTTAAAAATGAAATTTTTTTATTACAATTTAAAATTAAAATTATGTAGAACTTTTAGTTTAGATATGATAAAGTTTGTTATATTTAAATTTTGTAGTGAATGTGAAGGTTTTATTTGAAGGATAAAGGGTTTCTATTCTAATGGAGAGATATTTGTGATGTGAATTTGAGTGGTTAAAGGTTTCTACTATGTAGTAAATTTGAACTTGAACCTAGATATACTTGTGATGTGAATTTCAACAATGAAGTGTTTTGGGTTTCTACTACTCTCCATTTGAATAGAGATATACTTGCGGTGAATTTGAACGAAACCAATAGGAGGTTTAAAATTTGAATGGTGGTTTCGAGCTATTGGAAACTGAAGTGCATAAGTTTCTTCTCTTATTTTTTTTCCCAATATGAGCATTTGACCACATATTCCAAAATATCAACCTGTTAAGGGGATGATTTTGAAAGTCACTATAGAGGGTATTTATGAACATATAGAATCATTAGTGTTACGAGGGAAAAACTCTCTACGGCGAGAGTAAACCACAATAGACGGAAATGACTGCAAAAATCAACTATATCCCAAAAACATGCTCTATAAACCAATATGCAAGCGAGATAAGAAAGAGGCCTACCTCGTCCATATGTTCAATGAAGTCCGAAGTTGAACACTTTGACCCAAAGCTATATACCTACAACTATTTCTCAACAACCAAGAAAAGAAAGCATATGGTGATAATATAAAAGGTTAGCAAATTAGATAGTGAATCCATTGATATACATAACAAATATGTCCATGGAAAATAACTCGAATATTTGCAAGATATCAATTGGACGGGAAAGAAGTATTTCTATTAATAAATGATCAGCAAAAGTGAAAATATAACAGACTTCCATGTTGGCACGGTTCAAAACCAAGAAACTAAGTTCCTTCCATCTTTGTCTCCATCACTTCAATCATGCATCGAATGCAATCTCATAAGAGAGAAACAACGAGTTTCTCAGTCATTAAGGGAAGATCTTGGGGGTTGAACGTTGTGTTCAAAATTAAAGGAAAATGGGATGCAGATTCAATATGAAGTAAATAATTTCTCTAGAGTAACTTTTCTCTCAAAGTTGAATTCTTTCTCTTCTTTTCCATAGCTTGGAATTGGCCCATTTATATCTTTCAAATGAAAATGAAGGGTCGATTTAGAATGTTTCCATTATATGGAAGGCCAAGGATCATAGATCTCTTGTCGTGACATGGAAACCCGACATTAATTTTCATTTTTTGGAACAAATTCCGATGTACGCAGCTTGTATTGGTGCAACCTAAATATAAGCATGTTGTATAGTAGGCAAGATGCGTACATCTGAAAAAATATGTATTTTTAGCTCCATAATTTAAAAACAAGGATGATAAGTATGCATGAGGAAATGGAAAAAGGCCTTATGTGCAAGATTGCATAGGGTGAGGAAAATATTTCTATAACAAATGCCCCCTGATGTGTGAGGTTAGAGGAGTATCTGTGATGGTCGAAATACATTATAAACAACCCAAAAGTTGAATGATGGGGAACCAGTTGGAGGCACTAGTTGCTCATTACGTTCTACACTGACCTTGCAAACATGGTTTCCAAATAGAATTACATTGAAGATCCATGTGAAAATAGACCAAACAAGTGTTTGTGTCCATGAATAGGAAAATACAAATGTGGTTACATGCCAAAATTTGTCATAGTCACGAACCAGGTCGAGTAGAACTAGTCTCAAAATAAATCGAAAGATATTTGTATACAATGGAGTACAATTTGATCTCCCATGATCATTGACAACATATAGGTGTTGCTCCAATGAAAAGGAAGCAACAACTTAGGAAAGTTGTCGCCACATACTGATGTCTTCAAGTCTTCTACATAATCCACCAAGTGCGCAAGTCTACATCATGTGAATAAAGGAGTTGAAGTCAAACACAATGAGACATCGTTTGATTACCGGTCATTGAGGTATACGGTTAACAAACACGAGACATACTACTGAGAATGAAAGTAGGTATCAAGGCATCGAGTACATTCTTACAAGTGTGAATAAAGGAGTCTGTGCCGAACACCTGAATAATCCCTCGATCAGGAGAAATTGAAATATTCCCAACTGTCGATGGTGAGAGAACACAAGGGAAACAACCAATGAAAAAAAGCAGTACACAAGAAAGACCCTTTGAATTGCAGCCAATGAAAAAAATTGTTGACAAAGGAGAGGAAACCACCAATAAGTCTAATGGCATCTAAGACACTGCATGAATCTCAATGTGTGAATAGATTTCTTGTCGTCGAACACAAGGGAAACCACCCAGTCAACGACCAATGATGAAATGTCGACTGTTGGGTTCAAGGTTACCTACCAATGGTGAAAGTAGGACCAAGGTGTGTGATAGGACTACAATATCATACAATATCATGTGACTCTGAGACCAACTGAGGGTATGGCCGACATGAAAATTAAAGAGTTCTGAGTGACTGACACAGGTTGATAGACTTTTTTTGAACAAGAGCATAATATGTATGGAAGACTCCTACAACATAGACTCAATGATGAAACCATAATATGCTGGAGGCATCAATGAAATTTACTATAGGGACTCGAAGAGTAACAGTCGGTAGAGAAGACTCTATAATGAGGTCATCTTCCTAAGGCCATGCTAAAGCCAAAATTATGATGACAAATGGACTCAATAAATTTGTGCTTTGTTCAAAGGTGACACGACTGTTGCCAACATAAGATAATACTCCCTTCCCGCCTGTATTTATTTTTTCATAGACAAATGAATGCTATGATACAGAGGAGGAAACGAGTGTTTCAAGTAATAAAAACTAGTTCCAGTAGTGGAACATACCTATGCTCAATGCAAGGAGATGCATGCAGGAGATGGACACTCGGAGGAGTGTTCCCTCCTAGGTATAGGGTGTCAAATTGCAAAGGATATAAACAAGGCTTTGCTTGGTTGAGTATGCAAAAACTGCTAAGGAAAATGGTTTATAACGCAAAGAGAGAACCGGCTATAGGGTCGATATTGCAATCAAGGGCATGGGATGCAATCACAACTTAATGCCAAAAAAATTCATTTTTCATGGCATTTAGTCTACATGGTGTGAAGAAAGGGATAAAATTGTGCCACATAGATGTCCTTTCAAGTCCAATTTACAAGTGTGAAAGAGACAAGTTCACTCGGAAATCTTTTCTCTTTTTGAAGACGAGTTGGAAAAGAGCTTAAACTAAACTTGGTTTGGAGTCCTCTAGGTATAAGGTCGCATGTTTATGAGCGAGAAATGTGGTTCAACAAAAAGTCATGTATTAGTTGTACAAGACTCCTGGTCCTATGGAAAAAATATATGCATGGGCACCAAATGAAGTAGGGGATCTATCTAGGGCACCTATGTTCAGTAAGTCTCTACCACTTGAAAATGACACTACTTATAGCAGATGGAAGGTTATGTGTCGTAACAAATGGGTTCATATGTAAGGCATACAAATTGACAGTTATAGGATAATGCAAAAAATGCATGATGGAATGGATACCTGTCCTATATGTTGGGTAGTGAAAATACATGCTCGTTGTGATGAACAACCAACATAACATTGAAATACACAAGAATCCCTAGTAAAAACTAGAAAAAACAACTCAATCCACCTTTGCGTTAGTCCATTAGGCGAAAAAATTACTGAAAACTATAGAAAGTGGGTAAAAATTGTTATAAATAGCAACAAAACAAAAAATTACTATGTGATTTTGATGTTTTACCCAAATAGTTCAAATTGGACCAAAATACCTCTGAAATTCAAGTGGTGATTACGAGAGCGTCACACAATGAAATCAGAAACCGTGTGGACCAGGTAATTCCTCTTCTCCTCCTCTTCATTTCGAGTGGATTAAATTTTTAAATTAAGTTTCAAATTGTAAGTAAATTAGGGTGCAAATTGTGTAATTCAGTGTACATGGGTTGTAACTTATATGTTCGCGTATACGATGGGTTATACATGAATATGAAAACTACAGGGCACATATACCCAGCCCTATACATGACTGTAAATGAATCAACGTGCGTACAAGTACATAATCAATAATTTTTATGGTTGCTAACTCAAAATTTGACTTTTCTCTGGTAGGATGGTACATGAATGGAGGGAAAGAGAGAATGAGGAGGTATATGTTGTTGTGGACCGAGATTCGGGGGCCCAAATGGCATTGAAAATATGTGGATTATATAAATTTTGGGCACTCAAAGGGATGAGGGCCCCGGTGAGGTTGCTTGAGATTCTTATGGGTTACTGGGATCCTGAGAGTGAAATATTCAACCTCGATGGGAAACCATTGAGGATCAAAGTAGAGGATATCTACTTTTTGACTGGATTATCATGACAGTGAGAGGTTGTAAACCTCAAATCATGGGGAGGAGGAAGAAGAATGAAAATAGAGGAGTAAATAGATTCCCACTCTGTAGAAGGGACTCCGAAGATCGAGAGTCAACTCCCCATCCGAGAGATAAACAATCTCAGCTTGAATATTGTTGTCCTTATGTTGACCAGGATCAAAGGTTTGACTTCATTGCACCAGGCATCGAGGCCACTCATGTTATATGTTGTAGAGTTCTTGACGCCCATAGTATATGATTGGTGTACCTCACTATGGGCTAATATGAAGAGCCTGTTGACAGAGTGAAAACAGGGTAGCAAGAGGAATTTCAGGTTTTCCTCTATCTTATGCAGTTTCTTCTTCGAATGGGTTTTAGGTTTGGGACCTAGAGTCAAGATTCTTCTGATAGGACCTCATGATCTATCCATGGCACGGTGGACCGAGGTAATGAGATGACAGGGGGAGGTAGGGTGCTCACACCCTACAAAAAGGATTTATTCTATTGGTGGTAGTGACAAGTCATCGCTCTGGATGAGTATCCCTATGCCGGGATTGAATTCAAAGGGGATTCAGACATGCCATTCCCACTAGGGACCATTTACAGGGACATAGGTATGTCAAATGTTTGTAAGTATTTCATTTTTTTGTATTTTTGTATAGTGAAACAAAAATATTTTTGGATGATACTTAAGTACTAACTAGACACTTGTGTAACACAAACATGTGTCCACGATGGCCGGGAGGGCTTCCTCAACATCGTCAGAGGAACCGGGGAGAGGAAGCGGAGGGAGGAAAATATGAGAGAATCCTTCAAAACATGCAGGGAAAACAGTCTCGTTTGACTCATAGGATTCCCATGGTTCATGTAGAGGATTTTTCGAAACCCATGCACCGACAAGTGGTTATTTTGCCTAGAGCTTGGGTATGACTCTTTTGGCATCTCGAAAATGCCGTAGTTTGTTACCATGACACACATTCGGCGCCATAGGTTTAGATGTCGTGGATATTGTAGTACCATTTGTATATCTGTATTGAGTGTATTAGCCCTAATTTTGTACTATAAACACCATATTTTTTGAAATATATATAAAACTGGGATCTTCGGCTTTACCTATATTTACAATGTGTACATTGATGAAATGGTTTTCTTGATTTAGTTATGTTACAAATGCCAATCTAAAATGAAATTAGCATAAGCATCAGATACATGATTAGAACTCCTTGGAATGTGATAATAAGTAATAAAATCAAATTGTCATTCTAAAAGATGTATCGATATGAATCGTTGGAGTAAAGTAGGATCATGCACGTGGTAATTTTCGTTCAATTGATATACAACTAACTGGAAATCCAGGCGAACCTCTAAAGAGAGAATACCATGTGATATAGAATCGTGGAAAAGTTATATAACGACACTATATTCGACCACATTATTTTTGGATGGCCCTAGGCATATGCCACCAGAAGAAACCAGTAGACCCTCGAGTGAGTAAACCACCGAAGTGGCGAGAGCAGGTTCTATGTATGATGACTTGCATTTTCTGCAAATCCTAACTAGACCAAAGGCTCCGTTGACATCTGGAAATGTAATGTACCTCAAATTTGCCATAAAAGAAATTTTCTATGGGACATTAATCTCCAATTTCATTCTATATGTTTGTTGGTAAAAGGAGTAAATATTCATTCCTGCTATAAATTTTTGTTATGTAACTTAAGTTCTGCCTACCCCATGATGCCATTCCCATACCAGTCTAACTTACTTTGGATAGAAAACTTATATGGATAATTCACCAAGGATTTTAGTAATTCCCTTGAGTCTCCAAACTACTCACCTATATATATATATATATAATGATTTAGACTTAGGACTTATAGTCCTAATCTCTCTTAAACATGAGATTCCTATGTTTGCGCGCAAGACTATTTAATTTGTCTTTGAAATTAAATTTACTTACCATATATATATAGTCACGGGATGGGATTTATACCCCATCAGCTGAATATGTGTGGCTTAGTGACAGGTGCTTGGAATCAATATATATATAGTATTGATCATTAAATGGGTTCCTTTATGAATTATTCATTGTTAGTGATATTCCAATCCCTTTACCAAAAGGAGTTTGGTTAACGAGATCTTATGCTAATTCTCGTTAACTCTGACTTAACTAAAAGATGTCCCAACAAAGTCTTCACTTGAATGATATGCTAACTGTAATAATGTAGTTGAAGTGAACGAGTTCCAACTCATTGAGTTATGGAGGGATTTATTAATTTTGTGAATTTCTTGATGTGGAAAGAATGGTCTACTGTCAGAAGGAGTTAAGACTCTTCATATACCATTTAATGGAAGTCCTGTGTGTGCAAGTTATGATGTTCTCACCTGGATTTTCATCCAATCTAGTCATGACAACTCTTCCCTCATCAGATGGCTAGATCTCCCTTCGTACCCTCAGTATTTACACTGTGTAGTTAAGGCTGCTCATAGGGTTTAATGTGTTTATTGTTTCATTGTGGAGTCCTTCGAAAAGATCTACATATTATTTTCTCAAAGGTGAAGGTTGTTGATTTGGGGGAACCATTATCTGGTGGAACTGATATTGCCATTCTCCCTCCTTGGTAAGCTTATGTTATCACTATATTTTGGTTGTCAAGCAAGGCTTGGTTCTTTATTATAGTGGAAGAACCCTCGTAATAAAATATTATTTGTCCTTATTTATATCTCCCATTATCGTTACTCTTTGTAACTTTCTTGAGTTGTTCACTTTTCTGGATAAGTAGATGCTTACTGTGGTTTTGTTCTCCAACTTCTTGAGAGGTCTCGTCATCCCATCCCCTTGTTCCGAATTAGATAATTTACACCTACAGAGTTTTTATGGGTCAAATCAATCCTAGGTTTTCATATTTCCTATTATCGTTATTCCTTATGGTCTCTCTACAGATGTAGGTCGAGGCCTGATGTTAAATCTTCTTTTAGGTTATGTATGGTCTTATACTAGAGTTAAATGTTTCACACTGTATATAGCATAATACGTTGCATGTTCTTTCTTTCTCTTTATAAAGGATGAATCCATCCTTTTGAAATCGCCAATACACCCTTAGTTGGTACTCACACATATAATGCCTCCTTAAGGTTAATTCTTTCTTGTCCAGTACAGTTAAAGGAATGTGATTTATGTGTTTTCGATCAATCCACCAAACAAAATACCCCACACCATAAAATTCTTGAGTTTGTGAAACTTCTTTTGTTAATTATATTTTCTTCTCTCATTATATTGGTCTGCATGTAAGTTACTCCATTTGAATTTAGCAGAGGATTAACTCTGCATATATCGTTGACTTACAAAATCCCTTTGCAATATAGATAATCGATTCAGGAAGTTTTTCAACTCAATCTATTCTTATAGCGTTTATTCTGTGTGTAACGTTTACACTGTGCCCTTGGCCTACTCACACAACATGTTTTTATGCAATTTGTATGTTAACTGTTAGCACTGTTGATTAATTCATTTCAGAAACAATTGATTACATGATTGGTAACAACACTAATGATGGGCCCCTTTGGCTGCGAGGGTACCCGTCAGGTGGACCTTGTCCCTTCCACCCCTTCCGGGCTCGTGCGTGGCGTCCTCAAGCATGTGCAGAGAAGGGTCGGCCTGTGCTATAGGCCTGAGTTAAGTACTAACTATATATGCATTCCATTTAATTAAATTATGTCGATAATCAAGTTATCTCTGATACAAATTCTTATTACTAATTGGTAAATACTAATGGAAGTTCCCTTGATTTTCCATTCAGGGTTGGTGTAACAGATCATTTCGAATTATGGACATTTTGTGCACAAAAGGTATTCAAGTTCCCTTTATAAAATCTTCAGTAGTTCATACTTCCAAGTTCTAATAGTGAAGGTCACGGTTTCAACCTAGACTTATCATTATTAAGTAAAGTTCTGCCCAACTTCCTGTAGTGGCTGGAGAAAGCGAAAATTTCCACTTTGCAGTAATGTATTCCACTTGTTAGAATAAGATACAGTACCTACATAAGGATTGGATGTCCTTTTTATTTATGGTCTAGTTGAGATATGTAATAAATTCTTTGAAGTTGAGTTACAAGACCTTTCCTCCTGCCTATTTGAAATGATACAGTGATTCTTTTAATGATTTTATTCAAATATTATCACTACACTGGCTTCTTCTTATACTTATATTGTTTAAAGTTGATTGTAGATATATTTTTTATAAAAAGGAAAGACTCTTGTAACGAATATCGCCACATCTGCTTGAACATGTTTTAACTTGGGTTGTCGAGGTTCAATTTTCTTGTATAATAGATTAGAGATGGATCATAAATTCTTTAGACAAGTAGTTGTACAGTTATATATGTATATATATAAGAGTAAATGGATAGTAACTCCCTAATTTCATGGAATCCCTCTATCTGGAGTGGTTCTACTCGATTATTGGAATAGTTTGTATATTTAATTTATAAAGTATGCACGCATATATATATAGATATATCACCATTTCATTGTAAGAAATCAATTTAAGTTTTTCGTTAACTTATGCATATATTTCCAACTGTAATTATCTATCTATCTATCTATCTATCTATCTATATATATATATATATATATATATATATATATGCATTTATCGTTATTATGGTCATACATAGAGTTTCATCATCTTGATTTCGATTTAGCATGTACATGAAAGGAATTCCAATTAATTAATATGTTTTTGTGTATACATTTACCTACAGGAATGTAATCATATGTCTATATATATATCTACATGATTTGGTTTCCATTCACATTGCGTACATAGATAGTTTTAATCTGCAAATACAATTTAGTTGTGAGATTTTCACCTACAGTTTTATCTCATTATAACAGTAATCTAACCTTTAGAACTATTCTTCCATAATCTTGAACATGTATATTATTTCAACTAGTATATATATGAAAATTAGCATTCTCTCAACAATAAAATACAACATAGATAATCCGTTTAGAAATAGTTTAGAGGCATTTTGTCAGTCATTAAGTTCAACAACATTCAATTCAATTTTTCATCCATAGTAATATTCCTATTCAGAATTACCAAATGTATTCTATTAGTTATTTAACCATATAACATTCAACCAAAGAAAAGAATAGGATAACATATCTAAATAGTTTCTGAATAACAAATGGAACAACCATGTTCCTCCCAACCTTAGAACAGGGAGTCCAATTCACTTGTCATTTTCATCCCCTAGCCTGACCATGAATCCATGAGGGATAACTCAGAACTCCTCCTTAGCAAATTCCTTTCAGTTTCAATAGTCTTATCCTTGCCTCACACTTAGAAAGTAGTGTTTGTAATAGTAAGAGATATATTTCTTTTCCCTAGCATACTAGGCAGTGCCCTGCCTCCTCACATATGCCATATATCCACAATCATTTTTTCCTAGGTATTTTTCCCCCCCTTGGGAATTTTCGCAGCTTTCCAAATCCCTATTTTTCAGGGGCTTTCAATGCCCAAATTATTGATTTTCCACTTGTAACAATTAGCCCTGAGGTAGTTCCAACATGTTCCCCACTCATGGAGTCATGGTCAGTTGATTTCAACATGGTTGTTCCATTTGTCCTCCAACAATAATTATAAAATATTTTGTTTCATAAAAGTGTCATAGTCAAGTAGTTAGTTGGGTCAAANTAAATGGATAGTAACTCCCTAATTTCATGGAATCCCTCTATCTGGAGTGGTTCTACTCGATTATTGGAATAGTTTGTATATTTAATTTATAAAGTATGCACGCATATATATATAGATATATCACCATTTCATTGTAAGAAATCAATTTAAGTTTTTCGTTAACTTATGCATATATTTCCAACTGTAATTATCTATCTATCTATCTATCTATCTATCTATATATATATATATATATATATATATATATATGCATTTATCGTTATTATGGTCATACATAGAGTTTCATCATCTTGATTTCGATTTAGCATGTACATGAAAGGAATTCCAATTAATTAATATGTTTTTGTGTATACATTTACCTACAGGAATGTAATCATATGTCTATATATATATCTACATGATTTGGTTTCCATTCACATTGCGTACATAGATAGTTTTAATCTGCAAATACAATTTAGTTGTGAGATTTTCACCTACAGTTTTATCTCATTATAACAGTAATCTAACCTTTAGAACTATTCTTCCATAATCTTGAACATGTATATTATTTCAACTAGTATATATATGAAAATTAGCATTCTCTCAACAATAAAATACAACATAGATAATCCGTTTAGAAATAGTTTAGAGGCATTTTGTCAGTCATTAAGTTCAACAACATTCAATTCAATTTTTCATCCATAGTAATATTCCTATTCAGAATTACCAAATGTATTCTATTAGTTATTTAACCATATAACATTCAACCAAAGAAAAGAATAGGATAACATATCTAAATAGTTTCTGAATAACAAATGGAACAACCATGTTCCTCCCAACCTTAGAACAGGGAGTCCAATTCACTTGTCATTTTCATCCCCTAGCCTGACCATGAATCCATGAGGGATAACTCAGAACTCCTCCTTAGCAAATTCCTTTCAGTTTCAATAGTCTTATCCTTGCCTCACACTTAGAAAGTAGTGTTTGTAATAGTAAGAGATATATTTCTTTTCCCTAGCATACTAGGCAGTGCCCTGCCTCCTCACATATGCCATATATCCACAATCATTTTTTCCTAGGTATTTTTCCCCCCCTTGGGAATTTTCGCAGCTTTCCAAATCCCTATTTTTCAGGGGCTTTCAATGCCCAAATTATTGATTTTCCACTTGTAACAATTAGCCCTGAGGTAGTTCCAACATGTTCCCCACTCATGGAGTCATGGTCAGTTGATTTCAACATGGTTGTTCCATTTGTCCTCCAACAATAATTATAAAATATTTTGTTTCATAAAAGTGTCATAGTCAAGTAGTTAGTTGGGTCAAATCATATTCATATCTCTGCCCAACAGTCATAATTATTAATTACAATTAACTAAATCCGAAATTCAAAATTTCCATAAATGGCAAAAATTTTCCAATTTCAAATTTACCAAAAACAGAAATAATTTCCTAAGAAAATTTAAACTTAAAAATAATTTATTTTTGGGGATGTCACATCCTTTCCCCCTTCAGTAAAATACTATCCTCAGTGTTCGTTCCTTTCTTGAAACATGGTTGTATGATATTTCTGTAAATCTCCCTCCAACTCCCAAGTGGCCTCATCTGGGCTAAAGTGCTTCCATTGCACCTTTACCTGAGAAACGACTATGTTCCGAAGTATTATTTCTCTCCTGTCTAGAATGTGCAGAGGTTCCACCTAGAAATCACCTTCTGGTTCCACCTGCACCAAGTTCCAATCGATCATATGATTAGGGTCCTGAACATAATTATTTAACAAAGAAACATGAAATACATTATGAATTTTTAGATTGGCTAGAAGTGGAAGTTGGTATGCTACGGGTCCAATTCAATCTAGTATCTCGAAGGGCCCACAAAACCTGGGTGCCAACTTGGCACAATTCCCTAGCTTTAGTGAACTTTTTTGGGCTTTGAATTTTAAGTAAACATGGTATCCCACTTAAAACTCAAAGTGTCTTGTTTTCTGGTCCGCATAACTTTTTTGTTTGGCATGTGCCTCTTTTAATTTTTGTTGTACCTTTCTTACCGTACTCTCCATTTCTTGGATCATTTCTGGTCCAACCATGAGTCTATCAACTGGGTTATCCCAACTAATTGGAGTCGTATTCTTTTTGTCATATAGTACCTCAAAGGGGATCATTTTAGCCGATGTTTGGTACCCATTGTTGTATGCAATTTTTACTAAGTGTAGGTAATCTTCCCACTTTCTTGGTTTTGTTCTTAAGTACATGCAGAGCATATCTTCTATGATTTTGTTTGTTCATTCAGTCTTTCCATCCATTTTTGGATGATAAATTGTGCTAAAATTCAAGTTAGTATTTATCCTTGAAAACATTTCTTTCCAAAAAGAAGATGTAAATTTTACGTCTCTATCTGAAATCACCATTTTAGGAATACCATGCAGTCTAAAAATTTCTTTCAAGAATATTTCAGTGATGTTAATAGATTTAAAAGTAGACTTTATAGGAATAAAGTGTGCAGAATTACTAAGTTTATCGATTACCACCATAATAGAATCATTATGTTTTTGAGTTCTAGGAAAACCTGTGATATAGTTTCCCATTTCCATTCTAGCACAGGTAAGGGCTGCAATAGGTCGGCTGGATGCTGGTGTTCGGCTTTTACCTGCTGACAATATTGACACTTAGCTAAGTATTCTATTGTTTCTCCCTTCATATTGGGCCAATAAAATAACTTTCTTAGAGTTGTTATCATTTTATGGTATCCTGGATGACCAGAATATCGTCTCTTATGAACTTCATCCAAAACTGTTAACTTTAACTCTGTCGAATTTGGTATGTATATTCTATTTTTAAATCTGAGTAGACCATTTTTATCCACACTTGGATCTATTTTGTCTTAATTTTTTGTAGTGTTCTATAATTTTTCCACTTTTTAGTGTAATTTTTGTCGTTATTACCTGTCGTCTTTATCCTTTTATCAAGATCACTTTCTGCCATGCTAATGTTTATTTCAAACAACCCATGAACTATTCTACTCAATGAATCAACTACTTTGTCTTCCTTACCCTTGATATGTCTTACCTCAAAGTCAAATTCGCTCAAGAAGGCTAGCCATTTTGCTTGCCTTGCATTAAGGTCCAACTGACTATACAAGAATTTCACACCGCTGTTGTGAGTCAATAACATATTTTTTCTGCCCATTATTTAGTGCCACCACATCTTTAAGGTGTGTATTATGGATGCCAAATCTAAGTCATGAGTGAGATAGTTTCATTCATGTTCCTTTAATTTTCAATACTCATAACAAATAACATGTCGTTCTTGGGTTAGGACACCACCCAGTCCTTTACTCACATCTACATGGATGTTGAACTCTTTTTATTAGGATCCAACTGTTGTTGGTCTATGCACTCATATCTAATGGCTAAGATATGATCTCCTCATCTGTGCTTCCTCCTGTCTAGAGTCTGATCCGATGAACACTATCGCTCCTACTTCTCAGCTTCATTCCTCCTATCTTGGAAGAATTTCTAAGTGCCAAAGGCCTCAAACTTTTATCCTTCTACGAGTCCTGATGTATGGGATTTATCTATGTTTATGAGAATGCAATCTCTTCTGATCTTTGGTAATGGAATTAACTTCGGCCTTGGCACACACTTGCGCTCTGCGTGCAACTCTTTGTTATTCCTCCTGAGCTTTAAGCACACAGTCTTCCAGTAATCATGCCATTGTTGTTGATGTTTTTCCCTGTAAACATACCATCGTAGTTGTTGTTCTTTCCATCAATGCAAAGCAAGCTCTTCCTCTAAACATTCCAACAATCTCCCCCTTTGGCATTGATGGAAACCTTGAATGGATGCACTATTCTGCTTAGACCTCCAACTATAGAATCCACACCTTTTCTCCCCCTTTGACATCAATGTCAGATAAAACATGCCCCCCCTTAGCTATTGCAGTATTTTTCGAAGGTATCAGATATTCAACCAACACATACTCCCCCTTACATAATGGACTCTCTTAAGTTGATAATGGGGTTGATATAGGTGAATATTGGTGGCCACTCACCTATTCCACTTGGACCCACACCATTGTTTCTTTCAGTTTTCCATTTTCCTTAATTGTAGCATAATTTACTATTTTTAGCAGTTTTTCGGGTCCTCAACTTCCGAAGCCATTTTGAATCGCTAAACGATGTATTTTGGGCATGAATGCACCGACGAATATGAGTTTGTTCTAGACTCGATATTCTTTGCCAGTAGTGTATTCCTCGGATAGATATTTCTAATCATGTATCATGTGTGTCAAACAGAGATAGTATGCCAAAGTTACGACCCCGGGAAATTGATGTACCAATTTACCCCAACAGGGCCCATATTCTGGCATTTCATCTCCTAGGGTTATGTTTTTGGATGTTTAGGGTTTTCCATTCTTTCTCAATAATATATAGGCCTTCGAGCCTCATTGTAACACAACATTCAAAGGCCAATAGCCACCACATCTATTCTCATAGATAAGCTACCAACGACCAAGCTATTTTATTTCCATTCTGTCTCTAAGCAAATTTCAATCATTTGTTGTGAATGAAATGAAGTTTTACTTCCACTGCATCTCTGCGTTTATGTGTATTTTTGTATTTCATTGTGTTCTTGCATAAATACGGATCAGTGGTATCAAGGCATTCTACTCTTTCTCTATCCTTCTTTGCATGTCCCCAATGAGGTCAGGGTATAAGGAGTTAGGGCTCAATTTGGTTGAATCGTTGCAAGATCAACCTTGCAAACCCTGACAACCACCCATGGGGGAACAAAATAAAGATGAGGGATCATTATATCCTATCAAGTTATTGCTCGAGGAGGCCCTCAAGAAACAAAGGAATGTGATGATGGAAAACTTTGCCCATATCCTTCAATGACTGCCGACTGGTAGCACATCTACATCCAAAAACCCGTCTGGAGGAGCCACTCCTTTTAAGGTACAAGTAAACTTTGACATTCCTATATTTGAGGGCCAAATAGATGCAGATGTCGTTGATAGATGGTTGAATCTATTATAAGGATATTTCTTGGTTCATGAATTTTCGGACCGAAAAAGGATTATTTTTGCACTCCTTAAAGCCCCCCCCCCATGTCAACGCCTGGTGGGAAACCTACTGGAAGAAACAGAGCGAGGGGGAACCCTCTCTATTCTCAGTCTCACCCACTTGGAATTATTTCCGAGATGCCGTCAAGGAACAATATTATCCCATGGGGAGCTATGAGGACCAATACATACAATGGACTATGCTGCGACAACAAAGGGACCAAGATGTGCATGAGATTATGAATATGTTCCATACCCTACGTACAAAGTTGGGTATCAAATATTTGGAGAAACATTTGGTGTTAAAGTACCGTAGTTGTCTTCATAAATACATTTAGGATGAAATGGAGTTCCTCGACATCTCCTCGCTTGGTACGACATACTAGTATGCTGCCAAGATTGAGCAGAAGTTCAAACAAACGAAGCCAGACTTTGGGTCTGTGAATCAGAAGCAAGGGAAAGGTACCCCCAAACCATTGAACAAAGGATAAAGCCAAGGTGGGGATGCCCAAGACAACCTGCCAAATCCACAAGCAAAGAAAAACATCACGAAGCCAAAAAAGGACATGGGGAAGTGGTGTGAGTTCCATAAGAGCTCCACTCACAACACAAGTGAGTGTCGGGCCAAGCAGTCATTGGTAGCTGAGTTGAAGGCTTTCGAACCAGATGCAGGCTCTGAATATGAATCATAACCCAACAAGGGAAATGACAGCGGGAATCATATTATCGATGTGGATCCCAATGCCACCGTTGCCACCACGAAGATCCAGAGGAGGCGGAGCACCTCTTCCATTCCTAGATGTGGGTAAAGGGTTCCCCGTTGCAGTTCATTGTCAAGAGCATGAGCTAGAAGAACCTCATCTTAGTAGAGGTCATGAAACAACTAGGCTTGCCAACCAAAACAGACCCACAACAATACACCATCAGGTGGCTACACTAAGGATGAGACCTCCACGTAAGCCAACAATGTCGCCTTCCCTACAACATCAATCCCTTCACAGATGAGGTATTATGTGACATTTCTCCTCTTAATGTTTCTGATGTATTATTAGGCCAACCATAGTTGTGGAAGAAACATGTTGTGTATGAGTCTAGGCCTCATGCAGTTATTATTACTTTGGGAAATAATCTATATAGGATACTGAAAATAGCACCGCTTACAACCATCTCTTTGGTTACTTCAAAACAATGCAGTAAGCTCATTTCCAAAACTAGGAAATTTGTTTTCCTAATGATCCACCCTCAGGGAAGGAAGAATATTGTGGTCACGACCTCTAGATAGGGCCCCTTTGCATGACAACAACAGATGAATAAGGTCATGGAGGAGTACGAGGACATCTTCACCTCCCCCGCAGGGGTGCCTCTACACTGTCAGGTCAAGCACCCCATGGATCTGACCCCAAGTGCATCACTGCCCAATGGACCAATCTATCAGCACTCTATTTTGGAGAATGACGAAATCAAGAGGCATATTTAGGAGTTGTTGCAGAAAATTCACATCCAGCCGAGTTCATCTACCTGTGGGAGCTCGATCGTGATGGTGCAGAATATGGATGGGACTTGGATACTCTGCATTGACTATCAAGCACTGAACAAAATCATTGTCTGGAATAGGTACCTGATCCCACAGATTGATGAACTTCTGGACCAACTCAAGGGGGCAAAATATTTTAGCAATATCGACGTAAAGTTTGGGTATCACCAGGTACCAATCTAACCCTCTGATGTGTGGAATACTGCATTCAAATCCAAGGAGGGCCTTTTCAAATGGCTGGTCATGCATTTCAGGTTGACGAATGTCCCTACAACCTTCATGAGACTAATGGACAACATCTTGTGACCATTCACCAACTCATTTGTAGTGGTGTACTTGGATGACATTCTGATCTTCAGCCAGACTTAGGGAGAGCACCTCCACCACATTTGACAATTCCTCCAGACACTGTGACACCACAATTTGTGTGCCAATTTGGAGAAGTGCACTTTTGACACGACCCAAGTTCTGTATCTGGGATACATCATTGATGAGCATGGGGTGCATGTGGATCCAAACAAGATCCAAGTCATCTGGGATTGGCCATCCCCAACAACCCTAACAGAGATCCGCATCTTTTTGGGTCTTTCCAATTTCTACCACAGGTTTGTGTTGGGATTCTCTCATATCACTTGGCCCTTGAGTCAAGTCACCAAAGGAGGAGTGAAAGACAAATTCTTTTGGTCTAAATCTCAACAGAAGGCATTCGATGATTTGAAGCATCGCCTCTGCTCTGCACTAGTGCTCACATTAACATACTTGCAACAACCATTTGAGATCGAGAGAGATGCCTTTAACTATGCTATTGGGGCAGTCCTTACTCAACATGGGCATCCAGTGGCATATCACAGTGAGACATTTTCCAACACAGTCTGGAAGTATCCCACTTATGACGAAGAGATGTAATCCATTGTGTAGGCTTGTCGACAATGGAAACATTACATTTTGGTAAAGGAAACAGACATACACATAGACCACCGACCCTTACAATTCATATAGACACAAGGGAAGTTGTAGAATGATCTCCATCAGAAGTGGTACACATACCTGTAGAAGTTTCATTTGAACATTAAGTATAATAAAGGAAGCACTAATAATGTTGCAGACTACCTCAACCGACCCCCTATCATGGTGCTAACCAGGGTGCTCAACTCTTGTGGGCACGAGACTTATGATTGGCCGCTTCTATACAAAAGCGATCCAAAATTCATCCACACATACAATACGCTCTTGGAGGGTAATAAAGTTCATAATTTTCACATCAAATATGCCCTCCTATGTCACCTAGGACATCTTTGTGTTCCTTCAAGCAAGCATTCCAAGATGATTTGGGAGGCGCACTACAGTCAAGTCACTAGGCATTTCGAGGTTGAAAAAACTATGGCAGTACTACAAAAGTATTTCTATTGGTCAAACCTTCAATAGGATGTCGGGAAGTACATCAAGTCCTGCACTGCTTGCGCCATTTCCAAATTGACCATCAAGAAGCAAGGCCTCTATACTCTGCTACCTACCCCTAGTCGACCTTGGGAATCCATCTACATGGATTACATCTCGGGCCTTCCTTCTACTAAGCATGGAAATGACTTTGTTTTTGTGGTCGTCGACAAATTCTCGAAGATGTCCATTATGATGGACTGCAAGAAGAATATCACAGCAGAATCCACTACTAAACTCTTCTTTGAACGAGTGTAGTTAAAATTTGGGATCCCACATTCTATCATGTCAGATCAAGACAATAGGTTTCTTAGTACATTTTGGTCTAGCCTTTGGTCAATGCTGGACACCAAGCTCACCAAGTCCACAACTTTCCATTTGTAAACTGATGGCTAGACAAAGGTCGTCAACTGAATGATTATACACATTATGTGCATGTACAACTCAAAGCATCCACACACATGGGGTGAGAGCCTCCCCTATGTACAACATAGTTACAACTAGGCTCTCCATAGCTCAACCAGTCACAACCCCTTTCAAGTGGGCTTGGAATTCCAGCCACTATGTGCCATTGACGTAGCCATGCCATTTGCGGCTACTCAGGTAGATTTAACCCATGTCTAGTCTGAGGCTGACAAGGAAAATAGCTTCATTGAGCACATTTAGCACATCCACCAACAGAACCAATGCTAAGTACAAGCAGCAACATGATCAACATCAGGTTCCACACAACTTCCAGGTGGATGAGAAAGTGTGGCTACATTTGCAAAAGGAGCACCTTGCTAGACCCTACTGCAAGATTTTCCCACTCTAATATGTCCCATACAGTATCACCAAGGTCCTAGGGGACAATAGCTTTGAGCTTAGTATTCCACCATTCCTTGGTTTGCACCCAGTGTTCAATGTGGACCACCTTCGACCCTACGTTCCACCTCTATTGGACACATCCGACATGGCATAACAACTCACACCAACAAAGTTAAACCCAGATTGCATGAAACAAGCCACAAATGATCAGATCATGGACACACAAATCAAGAACACCCACTAGCAGAGGATCTATCTATATCGAGTTGTCAAAGCAGGCCAACTCCTTCACCAGGGTAAGTGGCTCACTAGGGACCAAGTTCAATACAAGTTTCCTCATCTCATGGAGGAACTCTACGCAATGGGGACCATTTCTTCCTAAGGGGGGAGGAATGATCCAGGTGGATATTGTGTGGCCACCCCCCTATTCCACTTGGACCCACACCATTATTTCTTTCAATTTTTCAGTTTCCTTAATTGTAGAACAATTTACTATTTTTAGCAGTTTTTCAGGTCACGAACCTCCAGAGTCGTTTTGAGGCCGTAAACGACATTTTTGGGGCATGAATTCAATGACAAATATGAGTTTGTTCAAGAATCGATATTCAATATCAGTAGTTTAGTCCTCGGATAGATCTTTTTAATGATGTATCATGTGCGTCAAACAGAGATAGTATGCCAAAGTTATGACCCCGAGAAATTGATGTACCAATTTACCCCAATGGGGCCCATATTGTTGCATTTCATATCCTAGGGTTAGGTTTTTGGATGTTTAGGGTTTTCCATTATTTCTTAATAATATATAGGCCTTCGAGCCTCATTGTAACACAACGTTCAGAGGCTAGTAGCCGCCACATCTCTTCTCAGAGATAAGCTACCAGCGCCCGAGCTATTTTATTTCCATTTTGTTTGTAAGCAAATTTCATTCATTTGTATTTCATTATGTTCCTGCATAAATCTAGATCAGGGGTCATGCCCAACTTCAGGCATAGATACTTAAATTGAGCTTGTGCAAGCGGTTTAGTGAAGATGTCATCAATCTAATCTTTGGATGGAATATAATGCACATAAACCATAGAGTTAGTTATCTTTTCTCTCAAGAAGTGATAGTTGATGGTGTGGTAGGAAAATCTCCCTGCGAACAGGTAGATCGCCTCTAAGAGCTTGACCTTAACCCTAGATAGAAAAATTCTTAACGTGGACACTGACTTCCTTTCAAATCTATCCAAACTAATACGTGAGAAGGAAGGATAACAAAAGTACCTCTTAATCGACGTTTGTCCCTGCACGCTCCGAGTTGCGCTCCAATCCTTTGCTCCTTGCTAAGTTATGTAGACAAACAAGATACAACTACTTCCTACTCTACTGATATTAGCTGGAAAACAGATCTATCAATTAATGATAAGTTCATGTAACATCAGACACAAACTATAAAGAAATAGGCCAAGCGTGTCATATTAATGAGAATAATGACAGCAGTACTTACAATCGTAGATGCAAATGTGACAGCTTTGTCAAGTCCCCTTCGTCTAAACCTTGCTCAAAATATCCACAACCTGGTTGATAGTAGCTTCACTGATCACTTCTCCTTTGGCTGACTGTGTATTTCCTATGAGATCATAGGTTTCATGCTAGCAATTCTTCCCCCCTTTCCACCATCATAGAGCTTGCTTATATAGGTTGGGAGGAGTTTAACCTCTTGAGTTATGTTTAGAACAAGTTGGGAACCTCCTCCTTAGATCAGGGATCTCTTGATGAAACCAAGAATTTGAGTACAACTGCCTCCTAATATTGAAAGATCTTTTCCTTATTCTCCTCACCGGGCTAACAACTGACCCAGATTAGGGAGAGCTCCTTCAAAAGG
Organism: Picea engelmannii; assembly: GCA_009831015.1. NCBI lineage: Eukaryota > Viridiplantae > Streptophyta > Pinopsida > Pinales > Pinaceae > Picea > Picea engelmannii. The sequence continues at coordinate 849,850 of ML788319.1, forward strand.
TGCATCAAAGAACTAGAACGCTCCTAGAGAGGCTTAAGGGGAGTGCCAACGCTTCAAAAGTGGGAAGCGCTCCTACAGAGGGGTGAGGAAGCGTTATAATTATCCCTGAGGCCTTATAGGGGAGCGCCAGTGCTCCTAAGGCTGTTTTAGGGGAGCGTTCACCCTCAAAACTCTTGATTGTAAGCCCTTTTCAGGTGTTAAGAGTTGTTTGACTCCAGTGAACCAGTTCTCCTTCTTAAAACCAAGTACATAAGATGTTTTAAGTGCCTCCTTAATGTCGTCATCATGGAAGTATGATTCAACAACATTTGCGACACTTGTAACCAACTTTGCGACACTTGCGAAAGTTGTAAGGAAGTTGCGACACTTACGACAATTTGAGAGGAATATGCGAGACTTATCCAGTTGAGTAATTTTGATGTGTAATAGAATGCCCCCCGAAGTATGAAGTCAGAAGATGTGAACTGATGACTGAAATACTTTGTAGATGTTCAAGCAAGGGTATAGACTTGGAGAACCTGACGGAAGCTGCACACAAACATCCAACAAATATCATGACATATTTCAAAACCCAAGGCAAGCATACCTATGCTTGGGTGATCAATACTTGTAAGGTATGGCCGCCATAATATACACTGCGGATCCATAATTGTATTGATAAAAGGGTATAGCCACCGAAGATACAATGTGGATCTATACTTTGACGACTCAGACTCATTGTAGCCACGAAAGATACACAGTGGATCTACAAGATGACAAGACATAGCCATGATCAATACAAAGTGGATCTATGTAACAATGTATGTGTTTCTTATCTAATGAAAACTCCTTCACAACCTGGGCAAAGCATATATCAAAGTGATTACTCAACCCAGGGTCTTCTTACCAATCCCAGTGTGATATGATTCTAACCATGTGAATAGATGTCTTGATGTCGAACATGGCAGAAACCACTTGATTATCGGTCAATGAGGTAAACCGTTAACAAGTGCGAGGGAGATCATCATTAATGTAAATGATTCCCAAGGTACCTTAGTACATTCCATCGAATGTGAATAGATGAGCCAAGGTCGAACATTCATGGAATCATTCGATCAGAGGTTGATGATGTAAACCCACTATCGAATGTGAGGAGGCCTGCCATTGAGGCATGCAGGTTCCAAAGTACTAACTAGTTTCTAAGTCTGATTCCCAGATAAATGTGTTGGAGTCGACAGGAATAGACTCGTCGAGGGAGGGCCTTGATGTATCCCCCATCAACGACATGAAACGAACATAGAGATGTAATTGGCAGATCAAATGGACATGGACTGACATAGGTTTTGAGACAAGATATTTGGGATGGCTGACTCTCAAGGTGGATACTTCCCTTGAACACTGAGGCATGATAGAAAAACATGACATGGACCAAAACTATGCAATGGGTACTATGACTTGCGTCGGGTGACCCAAAGGAGTGAAAGGGAACTCAAAGGATTGGCTCAGTGCAGAGGTTCGATGGATTATGATATATGCAGATGACAAAGTGTCGTGTTCAAGGGTGACTATAAGACGTGCTAGATGATGTTCTCAAGAGACTGCTTGGCTTGCTCCTTTCAATTTTTCCCCCATCCAGATAGACGAGTACCTCTTTTTGATTTAACGATCTTGAGGAGGATAACACATGCTCGATATAAACTCACCTTCGGTAAGTTCCTCTTCCTTTGTTTAATGAACCGGAAGAAGTAAGGGATCGGTCCCGTATGGGCCTGTCAATGTGTGCTTTAACGAGTCCAAAGACATAAAACTCAAAGGTTTTTCAGGATTATAGAGTTTGGAAAAACGCTTAAAAGAGAACTCTCTCAATTCCTTTTTCGTACAGTAGTCCAACGAGACCAAAAAAGGGTTAAACTATCGCTTGCAAGACGCCCTTTCTGACCTTTTTAACGAGTGTGAAAGGAAGAAATATCACTCGACAATCTTTTCATATTTAGAGAGTCTGAAAAGGGTTTAAAGGAGACTCCAGGGGGGTTCCTATTTTGTGTGTTTGTGTCTGTACGGGTCCGAAAAAGAGATAAAAGTTTACCCGATTGCATTCTCATGTATTTACGAGCATGAGAAAGAACACAGACTAAGCTCGATACTCTGCCCCCAGCTTGAAAGCTAGTGACTTGACTCCAGAATGATCATCAAAGGCTGGAGATATGCCCCCAACCTTCAATTCATTCACCGACTTTGCGGTTGTCACCAATTTCTGTGCTAGATGGAGAAAAAGGATACAGGTGGATGAAATGAAGGTTAAAAAATGAGACCTAACGAAAGACTCGACTCGACATCTACGAGATCTGGCGAAACACTCAACTTGAAGGGAGAGGTGATTGTTTCATTTTGTAACGAGCTTGACACAGGAAAAGAACTATGCTCAAGGTTCCAGGTTCGATCCCTAGATTGTTGTTTCATTTTTTAAAGAGCTTGCTACAGTGAAGAAAACTATGTTGAAGGCCTCTTTTTCATTTTTTAACGAGCTTGCCACAGAGAAGAGAAACTATGCTCATGATGCCCCCAGCATGAAAGCTAGTGGCCTCTGTTTCATTTTTTAACGAGCTTGCCACAGAGAAGAGAAACTATGCTCGTGACCTCTGTTTCATTTTTTAACGAGCTTTCCACAGAGAAGAGAAACTATGCTCGTGATGCCCCCATCATGAAATCTAGTGGCCTCTATTTCATTTTTTAACGAGCTTTCCATAGAGAAGAGAAACTATGCTCGTGACCTCTTCTTGATCATGGTTTTCGAGAGGATAATACTCTGGAAGGAGACCATGTCAAGGAACAAAACTCGGTCATGGATTCCAGGAGATCTTCATCGGATGGAAGAGAATCACTCTGGAAGGAACACATGTCGAGGGTCGTGAAAGGGGTAAGGAGATCGAGCTCCAATAACCCTACCGAAGAGATCACCATGTCAACTACCGGATCCAAATCGTCGGAAGTTGAGGTCATGGGAGACAACGCCACATAATTGACATGTGGCGGGGGTGATACTGTCTGTATATAGGAACCACTTAGGGAGGTAACCCAGTCAGGGCCGATGAATGCAAGTTGATCAATAGTCACAATTCTTCCATTGTGACAGAAAGATATCACACGGAAAAGAGTGGATACAATAGCTTTCATGGCATAGACATAATCCCGCCCAAAGAGTAAAGATAAATCCAAGGGGTATCGGACTACCATGACATCGATAAAGATAGTTTTCCCTCCCAAAGTTACAGGAAACTGAGGAAGGATCCCTAAAGGTTGACTAGTTCTTATGTTAAAAGATAATAGATTTTGTGTAACCGGTGCAAGTGGCGGACAACCCAAAGCATACCAAGCAAGAGAAGACAAAATACTAACGGACGCACCTTCATCTATCAACGTTTGAGGAACATCCCGACCATGAACCTGTACTGTAATCTGGAAAGGAATGTAGGAGGGAAGATGAGGACCAGTTAGCGCACCCCAATCAAAAAGGATGGCTTCAGTACTTGGAGGGGGTTCCACAGGAGGAGGAGGAATGCCCCCAGGCATGGTAGAGTCTGTATTAACAAGAAAAACATGGACAGTATTGGGTTTAATCTCTAGAAGGAGGGTAGGATCGACCGATGATTGGATCGGATCAACCAATGGTGGACTTGGATAGACCACTTAGGCACTCTTCAGAGGAAGAGTGGGATTGACCGAGGAAGGGACTGGATCAGTCACTTTGACATTCCTCAATGGAGGAATGGGATCGATCGATGGTGAAACTGGATCAACCACTTTAGCACTCTTCGGATGAAGGGTGGGACTAACCGAGGGAGGGACTGGATCAGTCACTTTGACATTCCTCAACGGAGGAATGGGATCGACCGATGGCGAAACTGGATCGACCAATTTGGTGTCACTCTTTTGATGAAGAGCGGGGCTGATCGATGAAAGAACTGGATCAACAACTTGGGTTTGTGGTTCAATCGAGGAGGAAACTATATTTACCACCTGATCAACCAGACTGACCGGGGATGGAACCAGATTGACCAGTCCATCAACCAATGATGGGTCGGAGGAAAGCTTACGATAAATAACCTTTTGGAATTTGAAGTTTTTCCAAAAGAGAAGAAGCCTCGTCCAGATGAGGACAAAGGTGACAGTAATGATCACCTTTACATAACATGCAAGGGAACTTGACAGTTTTCTTCTTCTTACCAACCTGAACATCACTAGTTGATGGGGTATCATTGACATGACCGACAGAGGCCGATGCCATGGAGGACCACATTTCTAAGACCTGGGTAAGATCGGGACAATCCCTCAGAAAGTGGTCACCCTTACAAAGGCTGCAAGGGAATTTGGGTTTTTGATTCTTCTTTTCAATCTTGTTGATCTCATCAACACTCCCAATACTATTAATATTAACTGGTTTCTTAGAGCCAACATCTGATTTTGTTGGGGCCTTGGTCCTTTTCAAGCTCTTCTTCTTCTTCTCTTTCTATTTCTTCTTCTTCTGATCAACCTGGCTACTTGCTTTATAGCTTTCACTAGGTGAAGAAGGAGAAATGGAAGGAGACTTGACGGGCGAAGAAGGAGAAAAGTCGACGTGAGGTTGATGTGTGGGTGGTGTATTGACATCCAAAGTATTAGGTGCAACTGAAACATTGGGAGGATTTGGGATCACCGGAGTGGGGAACAACCAAAATGGTAATCCAATAGTGAGCCCTGGAAGACTCAGTGTGGCAACATATGGAGGACCAAAGTTTCCAAATGAAGGAAAGGTATAAGGTTCCCCAGAAGAAGGTATTCCTCCATTGGTACTCCCAGGATTTGATGCCATTAACACTGACTCGACCTAAGTTCCACTAAGTAAAAGAAACAACATACGGTAATAGAATCTAAGAATCACAACCAAGCAAACAGGACGTTCTTTTGATGACCGTACTAGTTGGTGATGAAATCCAACGTCGCGTGATCAAGTCCAGAATGGGCGGGGATAGGGTGGAATAGTTACAATGGCGACCTTCTTAACAGACTTGGAACAGTTACAATGGCGACCTTCTTAACAGACTTACACCCTTGTGCAAGCTTCCACGCAGTAATTGTGGATTTACCCTCCAAGGAGCCTGAGTGAGTTTGACCAATGTCTGCTCCTGGTACAGTGATACTTCCCGTCACTGTCACCTTGTGTAATACCCTAAAGATTATGGCCACTAATGTTACCAATTCGTAGTCAGCCCTTGGGCAGGAACAGTCGACAGTCTGATCCGAATGTACGGGCAGGGTATCAAGCCCGAAATCAACTAAAAGGCTTCCACGCAGTAATTGTGGATTTACCTCAAAGTGATCCCCATAATACGATCCGACCACCACAATCAGTTAAACCATGAAGGGTTAGTCCCCGTAGCTCACCTGAATGCGACCTCATGCGTAACTCCTGTGTGAGAGGGGGATCCCAGGAAGACTTATACGATAACTAGATTTGACTCTCCCTAACTCAGGATGCTACTGTTTGTTTTGGAAACTTTGGAGAGTTATGCTCACAGCCCAATCCAAAGTACTACACCTATTCTACTGTTGGTGGAGGATCCTAGCAAAGAAAAATTCTAGATAAATTTTAATTAGCGTTGATTTTTATGGTTGTTCTTTACGCAAAAAAGGGATTTATGGAAGTGAAACAAATGGAATTATGACTCAAACCCAAAGAATGCATCGAATATGATAAGCAATAATTTACTTTCGATGAATGTTTATCTAAGGGAGAGAGAGAGCTATTTTCACTAACAAGCACAAATACGGAGTGTCCCAAAACGATTCTTTTTCTCAATCAAATCTTGATGTAATGCAAAAACTTTTAAAATGCCTTCTAATATGCACATTAAATCATGGAGATTCTTTCTCATTGTTCGTATATGAGTTAAAGATCAATTCAACACAATCCTTGTCCTGCTAATTGACTTTGTATGAATGAAAATCAAACTAGCACAAGCTAAAGTCATACAGACAATTCACCCTCTCGTTGCAATCAATACGAAAAGCGAAAGAAAAGAAACAATCAAAGAGAAAACAAAATTCACACCCAAAAAGAAAAAGTTGAAGAACAATGACCTTGACTGAAATCAAGATAAGGAGGTTTGTAGGCCTTTGATGACCTTCACCAAGATTTTTACTCAGCTGATGAGGAGAGAAGAACAATGCATGGGTTTCAAACTTCACTCAACAGGAAAAAATCAATAAAATTGGTGAAGAAGGCTACAAGATCCAATTAACAAGGTGTTTACTCTTCAAAAAGGCAGATGTCAAGGCTGAAAAGGAAGAAAAATTTACTCACTAGATGACTCAACAGAAGAGACATAGAGGCAAACCATGAAAAAGGTAGTTCTGGAGGGTTATTGGGCCAAAAAGAGGCTGGCTCTCTGTTTCCAAAAGCAAGGAGCGCTATAGCTCTCTGTGCAAAGCTATTAGGAGCACTGGCACTCTGTCAACACTAGAACAGGGGCGCCAGGGTCTAAAAGCTCCAGAAATGTCAAAAAATTTCAAAAATTGGGATTCAAGCTTGACAAGTATGCTGAGTGTGATAAGGTAAGGAGCCAATCAGCTCATGAAACCAATCAAAAAGAGGAGTGAACTAGGTCTGAAACAATCAAGGGATAGAACTAGGTCAATGAGGAGGAATCGAAACAAGAGGTTTTGATTCAAGGCTATCTCCCTAGTGGAGTCGCCAGTTTCTGTTGTAGAAAAATCTCCCTGCGGACAGGTAGATCGCCTCTAAGAGCTTGACCTTAACCCTAGACAGAAAAATCCTTAACATGGACACTGACTTCCTTTCAAATCTATCCAAAATAATACATGAGAAGGAAGGATACCGTAAGTACCTCTTAATCGACGTTTGTCCCTACACGCTCTGAGTTGTGCTCCAATCCTTTACTCCTCGCTGAGCTCTGCAGACAAACAAGATACGACTACTTCCTACTCTACTGATATTAGCTGGAAAACAAATCTATCAATTAATGATAAGTTCATGTAACATCAGACACAAACTAGAAAGAAATAGGCCAAGCGTGTCATATTAATGAGAATAACGACAACAGTTCTTACAATCGTAGATGCGAATGCGACAGCTTCGTCAAGTCCCCTTCGTCTAACCCTTTCTCGAAATATCCACAACTTGGTTGATAGCAGCTTCACTGATCACTTCTCCTTTGGATGACTGTGTATTTCCTATGAGATCATAGGTTTCATGCTAGCAATTCTTCCCCCCTTTCCACCATCATAGAGCTTGCTTATATAGGTTGGGAGGAGCTTAACCTCTTGAGTTATGTTTAGAACAAGTTGGGAACCTCCTCCTTAGATCAGGGATCTCTTGATGAAACCAAGAATTTGAGTACAACTGCCTCCTAATCTCAAAAGATCTTTTCCTTATTCTCCTCACCAGGCTAACAACTGACCCAGATTAGGGAGCGCTCCTTCAAAAGGGGCATCAGAGTTCTAGAACACTCCTAGAGAGGCTTAAGGGGAGCGCCAGCACTTCAAAAGTGGGCAACGCTCCTGTAGAGGGGTAAGGAAGCGTTATAATGCTCCCTGAGGCCTTATAGGGGAGCGCCAGTGCTCCTAAGGCTGTTTCAGGGGAGCGTTCACCCTCAAAACTCTTGATTGGAATCCCTTTTCAGGTGTTAAGAGTTGTTTGACTCCAGTGAACCATTTCTCCTTATTCAAACCAAGTACATAAGATGTTTTAAGTGCCTCCTTAGTGTCTTCATCATGGCAGTATGATTCAACAACATTTGCGACACTTGTAACCAACTTTGCGACACTTGTGAAAGTTGTAAGGAAGTTGCGACAGTTACGACAATTTGAGAGGAATATGAGACACTTATCCAGTTGAGTAATTTTGATGTGTAACAGATGGGTATATGCTTGGTCTTGGAGTGAAATATGGGATTCTTTGACACACTAATTGCACTGGTATTATCACAATGAATTAGGATCGCTATAGTATATTTTACCTCCAAGTCTGCAAGTGTCTAAACCATCCACAATAATTGGGTAAATCAAGTGGCAGCTGCAATTTATTCATCTTGTGTAGTTGATAAGGAAATGAAACCTTGATTCTTGCTCAACCATGATACAAGGGAATCTCCTAAGAAGAATGCACCTCCACTAATGATTTTCCTTTCATCCATGCAGTTATTTCAATCAGCATATGAATAGGCTGATAGTTGAAAATTATGATTCCTAGGATACCATAGGACATAGCCCATCGTTCCTTTCAAGTATCTAAATATTCTTTTGATAGCTAACAAATGACTATGTTTAGGTGTGGTTTGATACCTTCCTACGAGTCCAATAGCATGCATTATGTCTGGACATGATGTTGTGATGTACAATAGGCTACCTATCATAGACCTATATGAACTCTCATCAACATCAGGTGAGACATCATCCTTGCTTAACTTACATCCAGTGACCATAGGTGTGCTCAAATGTTTAGAATCTTCCATTTGAAACCTTTTCAACATTTCTCTTAGATATTTTTCTTGAGAAAGAATTATTCCTTCAGACTTCTGAGTAATTTGTAGGCCAAGAAAAAATTGCAGTTCCCCTATCATAGACATTTGAAATTCAGACTGCATGGAAAAAGAAAACCATTTTACCATTGAAGCATTATTACTACCGAAGATGATGTCATCTACATAGATCAACACAATGATAAATACATTACCCTTTGTTTTGATATATACATTTTTGTCAACTGTTCCTCTCTTAAACCCTATGTCTTGAAGATATGTATACAGTCTATGATACCAGGCATGAGGAGATTGTTTCAACCCATATAAGGTTTTCTTCAGCCTGTAGACAAAGTCAGGGTTATCTGACAGTTGGAAACCCTCTGGTTGTTCCATATAGACTTCTTGTTTTATATATCCATTTAGAAAATCTGACTTGACATCCATTTGATAGACTTTAAACTTCTTATGACAAGCATAGGAAAGAAACATTCTAATAGCTTCTAATCTTGCTACAGGTGCAAATGTTTCATCAAAGTCGAGTCCTTCTATTTGAGCATATCCTTTTCAGACCAATCTATCTTTATTTCTTATAATATTTCCTTACTCATTCATCTTATTTTTGTAGACCCATTTTTACCCTATTACATTTTTATCTGCGGGCCTAGGAACGAGTTCCCCAGTGTCATTATTTTCAATCAGGTCTAGTTCCTCATTCATTGATTTTAACCAATTTATGTCTTTACTAGCCTCATTGAATTTCTTGGGTTCCACCATGGATACGAAGGCTATATGTGATTACTCAGTTTTTTTGATTATCCTTCTCCTGGTTTCTACACCTTTGTCTTTTTCACCAATTATCTGACTTGCAGGATGATTCTTTTGAGTAATTATGGAGGAAGAATTTGATGTTGATTGTTGATTTGAGTTTGCTTGAGTATTTGCATATTTATATGACTCAGAGCCTTCTTGTTCTGATTCTTGAACCTGTTCATATTCAAATTCATATATATCCTTTGTTGTTGATTCAGTATTGTTCACCTCTCTTACTGGAATTCCTTCATCAACTTTTATGGCAATACAGTCAACCAATTTATGTAGCCTCTTATTATAGCATCTTTATCCTTTATTGTTTGTAGCATACCCTAAGAAGATTCCTTCATCATCCCTGTCATGATACTTTCCAAGGTTCTCATTATTATTTTTTATGTAGCACTTACTCCCAAAGACTTTGAAGTGTTTGATTGAAGCAGGTCTTCTATACCACAACTCATAAGCTCTCTTTTCACTATGTGGTCTAAGGTGGGCTTTGTTAATAACATGGACTGTTGTGTGTATTGATACGCTAAAGGAATCCTTTGACGTGGAATTTGTATTTTTCTAGTACGCCTTTGCATTTGCATTTCTGATTTATGTTTCCGAGAGCCAGTGTCATGTCTGGGCTTCACCAATTTCCACGACATGACTCCCTTCACCTACCATACTAGAGTATTTTCCCTTCTCATATTGCGAGCATCTAAATGAGTGGGTTCACATTGCCCGAATGGGTTCACACTGCCATTACTTATCATGTTATCATTATGATTAATTAATGTAATTAGCTTCCCTCACATGATCATTACAATCCCATTACAATTAATGCAAGGAACTCTAACACCTCTATTGATACAGTTTTGCTTGATCACAGACCGAACACGCGGTATTTTTGGATATCCATCACCATTGTATTGGAAATAAAAATCTCCATTGGTGTCCAATTAATGACCATACATAGTTGTGGTTAATTACCTAATTCCTCTTTCACGGGAAGTTATTACTTATTGGCATTTTGACTGATCATTTAGTTTGAACCTAGTTCTTCATTTCCAAATCTTAGAACTATGTTTGGAATCCTTATACTGCAACCAATTTTTTCAAGAGCGTGGAACCATGAACGCAAAACCATATTTGGAATCATTATAATGGAGAAAGCGTTTTCAAGAGCATGGAACCATGTCTGCAGGTATTTTCAAGCTAGACTATATTTATGGACATCTAACTAAATTTAATGATATAAGTATTATAGTAAGTTAATTGTGTATTTTTTTTAATAAAAGGATTAATAAACAAATTTAAATGAATTTTTTGATATAAATTTTAGAGGTGTGTAAAATTTTATTTTGATTTAAAATAATTTTATTTTTTTTAATGAGAAAGACAAAATTTTATTTTGATTTAAAATTAAAATTATCTAGAAGGGTTTCTACCATGGGATACATTTGAAAGGCGATTTATTCTTATACATCTAAATCTGAACTTGAAAGGAGACATACTTTTGATGTGAATTTGAAGAGTGAAGAGTTCTTACTTTGCAGTAAATGTGAATGGAGGTTTATACATCAATGGTGGTTTCTTTCCATAAACTCAGGAGCATAGGTTCCTTCTCTTATTCATTTTCTTGGTTTCCTTCTCTTACTTATTTTTTTTTCTTTTCAATATGAGCACTTGACCACATATTCAAAAACTTCATCTTGTAAAGGGGAGGATTACAAAAATATCCATAGAGAGTCCTTGTGAACATATTGAATAATTAGATAAAAAGAAAGAGAGAGAAGAATCATTAGAGAAAAAGAAAGTAGAGAGAGAAGTGAAACTCCAAATAGAGTTAGAGGCAATGCTTGATACCAAATTTATATTGTTGAAAGACAATATTCAAAGACACATAGAGAATAGAATATTAGGATTCTAGATTCACTTGCACAAAATGGAGGATGTAATAGAAGAATTGGAAAACCAAAAACAATCAACCCAAGAGGGAGAGGAAAAAGAAAATTTCAACACGAGAGATAAGATTAATTTATCCCTAATTAATTTGGAAAATAAATTGGATATCAAACTCATTAAAGAGAAAATGAATAATCTAGTGCAGTTGCATATATACAAGAATTGAAAAAACAAAAACATTAACCTAATATGAAATGAGAGATTGCATAAAATCTCAACATGAAATGTATGATTAAAGAGATAGAAGAAAAGCTAAGAAAGAATTTCATAGATTGGAAAATAAATTGGATATGAAATCCATCAAAGAGGAAATAAATAAGTTAATATATTTGACAACCAAAGAGCATGTACATGAAGAAAATAAAAAATAAATCACAGATTGAAACAACTTACATTACAGTAGAAAAAGGTGACAAAATTTTATTATAATTTAAAATTAAAACTATGTAGAACTTTTAGATATGACAAAGTTCATCATATTTTTAAATTTGTGGTGAATGTGAAAGGTTTATTTGAAGGTGAATTTGAATGTTGAAGGGTGAAGGGTTTTTACTTTGTGGTAAATTTGAACTCAATTTTATAGATGTGGTAAATTTGAATGGCGAAGGGTTTCTACTCATGGTGGGTTTGTAACTCAATACACACTTCACCACATATTCCAAAACAAGAAATGGAAAAACAAAATTAATCAACCCAAGAAGGAAGGAGAGGTCTAAGAAAATCTCAACATGAGAGATACGATTAAGGAAATACAAGAAAACTAACTAAGAATAAGAATGTGACCCTAGATAGTTCGGAAAATAATTTGGATATCAAGCCCATCATTTTAGATATCAAACTCATCAAAGAGGAAATGAATAAGCTAATAGAGTTTTAAAGAGGCTCAAAA
>ML788319.1:881012-891557 GCA_009831015.1 Picea engelmannii
ATTAATGATAAACAACTCTACATTGCTATTTTAATTATAATGATAACTTGACTAGTAATGAACTATACCAACCACCTATTTGGTTTTATTTGATGTAAAGAACTCTTTAACATTATGTAAATATCCTCGAGTGGTCCTTTTCAAAGAATATGGTAGTGTACATTAATTACTTGACTAAATCATAAGAAAGTTAAAATAGGGATATTAGGTCAATATTTACTGAAAGTTGGTAAAAACTTGTTGCAACTCCAGATTTGAGTGATTGAGTGGGTATGATCCATAGATGTGTTAGATCTAGTTGCATTATTTCTAATGAGCTTCTAATGATATATTTAAGTGTCCCATGTGCCACTATAGCTAAATTTTTATTTTAATTATAATGATAACTTGATGAGTAATGAACTATACCAACCACCTAGTGGGTTTTATTTGATTAAAATAACTCTTTTACATTAAGAAAATATCCATTAGCAAGAGAGTGGTATTTCTCCAAGAGGAAGGTGGTGTACATTAATTACTTGACTAACTCATAAGAAAATGGATATTAGGTCAAAATAGGGATATCAGGGTGCTAAATCCACTTATGTATTCAAAAATACAATTTAAACAATAGAAAATGGTGATTTCACCTAGATCTATTTCACCATATGTGCAAAAGTCCAAAAAGTGGAATGTTTAGACAAGGATGGTTCAAAAGGGCCCCATTATGTATAGAGAAGGACACCTAAAATCTAGTCATGTTAATGGTAGGTGCAATCCCGAGGTGATTTTGATATTAGCTAACAATTGTTCATAATGTATACATGACACATGGAACTTTAAAAACATAAAATAAATTAGATGTAAGTTCATTCATATGAGACATGATAATTCCTCACCAACTATATTTCTTGTGATATTCCTTTTAGTTATATTCTTTGTTCCTTGTGATATCTCTAGGATTTTTTGAAGAAACCCATGTTATTAACCATTAGACCCACTAAAGTTGTACAACATTTAAAAAATATTAATAACAAAAAATGTTTCTATACTAATCATAAATAAAATGCTTTAATATATACCATCAATTAAAGTTATTTCTAACCCTTTTTCAATGGGTTAAATTTTACATGGAAGTTAATTACATTAATTATGCGGAAAGGTGTATACCTATTGGAGATGGGCACAATTAATCATCTTTTAATCTTAAATTATAATTTGATGGCTACACATTGAAGATGCTAGTATATGCTTAGTCGTCCTCGAAAATCAATGACTCAGATTTATTGTTGATAACGTCCTTGCATTTACGAATGCATCAGTTAACTTGTTTACTTTTTAACATTTACCTAATCATATTAAGAAATTACTGTAACATCATATGATTTCCATGTTTAAATAATTAACCTTTTAGATTACCACGTTTAACAGTTTAGCATGCACTCCCTCAACTTTATTTTGGAAAATTACATGTATTAGACAAGCCACGTTTCCATGCTCTTACGAATTTAATCAATTGTCTGCGTGTTTCCTCTACCTCGGATTTCCTCAGCTGTAAGCCTTTCGGCGTTCACCAGCCACGAGTTAGCAACTGTGCTAGTGATAAACAACCCTAAATTGCGATCGTAATTATAACCATACATGATGAGCATGAGGAATGAAATGTGCCCATGCGGGCTTACTGCATTAGCCAATGACTGTGTTCACCTATTCATTTGGAAGCCCGTGATATGAGAAACATGGGTGGCTACCCATGCCCCTTGCGTGGCAACCATCTATATAGTAGGAGAAGGGAGTGGTGCCAAGGAAATTGACTGAGTGAAGATAACGTCCAGCTCGAGAACAAAAATCGCAAATGCAAAGACAAAGGCTGGCTAGACAACTACAAGTTTTTTTTCAAGGGAGTACACCAACGTAGCTGAGAAAAATGGGTAGCTGAAATCTCATATCCACGTGAGAGGACTCTCAAATGGTTTGAGACCTTCGAAAATGGGTAGCTGAAATCTCAGATCCATGGGAGAGGACTCTCAAATGCCTTGACACCTTCTCCGGTGCATATGACCAGGCGGCCTTTGCATTGTTTGTATCCCGAGATCAACTCAATCTCCAGCCACCTTCTTCCCACCCTCTCGTTTCCTCTCACTAGACCGATCTCACACCCCTTCTTCCATGCCCGACAGCCCTAAATCTTTGCCTGGATCCCCACCGCCAACTCCACCATGGTTCTCTACTATCGGGTTACCCTCCATGTGCAACTCCAAAGTTCAATGGCATCAGAGATCAAAACCTACAACCCACACCTCCTCCCTAAGAATTGCACAGCGAGAAGGCTTTGCATGTGGCAGCAACGATGCAGCTTCAATTTTTTTTTCATAATAACAAAAACAATGGCCTCGCAAGGCGTCTTATGTGCTTCAAAGGGAAGCATATCATACAACAAGCGCCCATTGATATGTGCAAAAGAAAGAGAACTAATAGGTGCCAGTGATCTGGGTTTTGAAGAGATCGAAGGGCTATTGTTGTATGATATGCTCATATTTAGTAGAGCCCATCTTTTCTTGATCGGTAACAGGAAGCCCTTCAAGTGACAAAAGACCGTTGGCAACACCACTACTATTGTTGTTATCCAGCATCATTGCATCTACATGCAAAGCCTTCTCTGCACCACCCTGGATGCCATTGAGCTGAAGAGGAACAAATGTTGGAACCAGGGAATAGAAAATGGTGGTTTGATTCTGGGTGGTGGTCCGTGGGAGGATTTAGGGATGGCGGGAGTGGGAGAAGGGGTCTGAGAGTGGTCGGGTGAGAGGAAACTGGAGGGTGGGCATAAGGTGGATAGAAATTGAGCTGAGCTCGGGATACATACAATTCAAAGGCAACCTATTTATATGTAGGGGTGACGTATTCAATAGTGTTAAATGTGTCAATCCATTTCCGAGTTCTCTTCTAGGTATCTCTGATTTCGGTAGCCCATTTCCCCCGATAGGCTGGCCGACTCCTTTGTGATAAATTGTGAAGCAAAGATAAATGCAAAGAGAAAAGAATAGAACAATATATTGAAATGTATGAAGAAGTATTGAACCTTGTTACAATGCAAGAAGGTTGAGCTAAATAGGCTAAAGAAAGACAAAAAAAGAAAGTACAACTATCCAGTACAGCTAACAGTGTACAGTCAGACTGTTGAGGTTACATTATGTTTAACACTCCCTCTTAAACTCAACAATTATAGTCATCAGCACTGACTATGCCTAAGTGTTGTCTCTGAAAATAAAAAACTGACTTTCCTAGTGGCTTTGTAAAGATATCAGTAAGCTGATCTTGAGAACCACAAAATTGTAGTGCAATATCCCCATTATTGACTAGCTCGCGTATGAAATGAAACCGAGTGTCAATGTGTTTACTTTTCTTGTGAAACACATGGTTCTTGGATAATGCAATTGTTGATGTATTGTCACAGAAAATAGGAGTTGGATCCTTTTCTGTATGTGACATGTCTGTCAATATTCTTCTCATCCACACATCTTGACATGAAGTTGAGGTAGCAGCGACATACTCTTCCTCTGCAGAAGATATGGATACAATTGGCTGCTTCTTTGATGCCCATGAAATCAGGTTCATGCCTAGTTGAAAAACATATCCTGATGTGATTTTCCTGTCATCTAGGCTGCCTGCAAAGTCACTATCTGTGTAACCAGAGAGTTGATTACTATCAGATTTAGTGTACCATAAACCAAAATTTATTGTTCCTTCTACATATCTCAAAATTCATTTTGCCATTTTCCAATGAGAATCTTTTCGTGATTCCATCAATCTGGAAACAAGGCTGGATGCATACATAATGTCGGTCCTATTTGCTGTAAGATACAACAAATTGCCTACTAAAATTTTGTATAAAGTAGAGTCCACTGTAGGACCTTCATCTTTCTTTCTCAACTTTGTGCCTAAAGGTATGAGGGTTTCTGCTGGATTGCATCCTTCCATGCGAAATCTTTTGATGATTTCTGCTGCATACTTTTGCTGACAGACAAAAATGCCTTTGGCTGATTGATGAACCTCAATCCCTAAAAAATATTTCATTATGCCAAGATCTGTCATCTCAAACTCAGATTGCATGGCATGTTTGAAATCTATTAACTCAACATTTCTTGTGTAGATCATGTCATCAACATATAAACATACAATTAGAATTTTACCATGTTGATCTATTTTGGTGTAAAGAATTGGCTCATTTTGACTTCTGCTGAAACCACTTTTGATCATATAAGTGTCAATTCTATTGTACCAAGCTCTTGGAGCTTGCTTTAAGCCATACAAGGCTTTCTTCAACCGATACACTTTGGCTGGGTTCTCTTGGACTTCAAATCTAGGTGGTTGATCGACATACACTTCTTCTTCTAAGAAACCATTCAAGAATGCTGACTTGACATCCTTCTAGTATACTTGCCATTTGTGTTGTGCTGCAATGGCCAATAGAGTCCTTACAATGTCTAATCTTGCTACTGGAGCAAAAGTTTCACCATAATCAGTACATGGTTGTTGTGAGAATCCTTTGGCAACAAGTCTTGCCTTGTGTTTTTCAATCTGCCATTTTTCATTGAGTTTAGTTTTGTAAACCCACTTGACACCAATACTCTTCTTGTGTGTTGGTAAATCAACAAGATCCCATGTCTTGTTCTTCTCAATGGAGCAATTTATTGGTTCATGGCCTAAACCCAATGTGGCTCCTTAGTTGCTTCCTTAAAGGATGTAGGTTGACATGACATTAAAGCAAAAAGATTGTATTCCTCAAAGTCATCCAACTGCTAATGGATTTCTCTCAAACTTCGAGTTCTTTGATTTTGTGGTTTAGAGAATGATTCTTTGCTGGAAGTTGAGTTATCCTGAGAATTTTCAGGTTGTCTTTGTACCTGCAGTCATGGAAGAATAGTTTGAGGTACTTGTTGTTCTGAATTTTCTATGTTTTCAGAACTTGGCAGTAATGGATTTTGACTGTCCACTTGCTAATTTTCTGAATCATTCCAGAATTGATTTTCCATAAATTGTACATCTCTGCTGAGAATTAATTTCTTGGTGATTGGATTTTAAAGCCTGTAAGCTTTAGATGTTTCACTATATCCAGTGAAAATACATTTTTCACTTCTATCATCAAGCTTCTTCCTTAATTGGGAAGGTATGTGAGCATATGCTATGCATCCAAATGTCCTTAGATGAGCTACATTGAGCTTTGTCCCACTCCATGCTTCTCGGGGAACTTTCATCTGTAGACTTGTGGTTGGTGATCTATTCAAGAGATAAACTGAGCATGCTACTGCTTCAGCCCAAAAAGTATTTGGCAGGTGTTTCTCTTTAAGAATTGTTCTTTCCATATTCATTATGGTCTGATTTTTCCTTTCAACCACTCCATTCTGTTGTGGAGTATATCTGGCTGTTGTTTGCATCATGATGCCTTGATATTTGCAGAAATTTGCAAATTCTTTGGAGTTGTATTCTCCTTCTCCATATGACCTGAGTGCTTTGATATATTTGCCACTTTGTTTTTCAGCTTCTACCTTGAATTCTTTGAATTTTGTAAATGTTTCAGACTTTTGTCTGAGGAAATAGATCCATATTTTCTTGCGAAAATCATCAATAAATGTTAGAAAGTAAAAACTACCACCTATTGACTCTATTTGCATTGGTCCACATAGGCCAGTGTGAACAAGTTCAAGATGTTGTTTGGCTTGATTGGAAGACTATGGAAAATTGGTTCTCTTGTGTTTTCCAAGTATGCAAGACTCACATGAGGGAATTTTCTCTTTA
This sequence comes from Picea engelmannii, assembly GCA_009831015.1. Taxonomy (NCBI): domain Eukaryota; kingdom Viridiplantae; phylum Streptophyta; class Pinopsida; order Pinales; family Pinaceae; genus Picea; species Picea engelmannii. Next base: position 886,791 of record ML788319.1, read on the forward strand.
AAGATAGGTAGACCTATGACCATGGAGTTTCTCTGAAGAAGACTTAGACTCTAAAATGGTAGATGTCCAAATATTGTATGCCAAACCATAGTTTCATTCAGGGTTGATGCACTCTGTGCATATGGTTGACTCAGATTTCCAGTTTTGAGGGTAAGGGGAAACATCCTATTGGGAGTCATATGGATTTCAGAAATCAATTTTCTACTTGGGAGTTTGTCATATATATTACAAGATGTTCCCTAAAAAAGTACCTTACAGCCATGTTCTATGAGCTGTCCTACACTTAGCAAATTATGTTTTAAATCTAAGACATGATAGACATTGTATATGTCTTTCTTTACATTCTGTTTAGTAAGAATAGGAACAGTTCCTTTTCCTTGAACTTTGACTAAATAATCATTTCCAAGTGTAATATCAGATGATATTGATGAATCAATGCATGAATGTAATTCTTTGTTACCTGTCATGTGATTGTTTCATCCATTGTCCAACAACCAGAGATCTTTAGGTTGATGTTCAGTCTTGTGGCATGAGAGAAACATACCTCCTGAGTTTTCTCCTGTGTGATTTGACACATGTGCTCTGCCTGAGAGTTGATCTTCTTGCTTCTTCCTGCATTCAGATTCATAGTTCCCATACTTTTTGCAATAATAGGATTGTATGCTTTTTTTGTCATTTGATCTCTTCCCTCTGCCTCTTTGAGGCTGGAAATTCTGATGTTGATTTTGTTGTTGTTGTCTTTGACCTTGGAAATTTTGATTCGGATATTGTTGTCTGTTACCTCCACTGGAGTGAGGGTAACTTTGATTGCTCCATCTTCCTTGGTAACCTCTTCTTCTTCCTCTGCCCCTCCCTCTGTTGAAGGAGAATTGAGTTTTGAAAGCATTGGAGATTGACTCATCTGTGAGATGCAGTCTGGTCTCATGTGTCACCAAAGAACCAATTAATTCATCTATTGAAAATATTGACAGATCCTTGGATTCAAGGACTGTTGTTACAACCATTTAAAATTTCTTGGGTAGACTTCTGATAATTTTCTCAACAATTCGTTGATCAGTGATGGTTTCACCAATCAGTCTAATCTGGTTCACAATTCCCATGACTCTAGTCATGAACTGATCTACAGTTTCAGACTTTATCATCCTTAGAGTCTCGAATTGCATCCACAAGGTCTGTAGCTTAACTGTTTTGACCCTGTCATTTCCTTGGTAGGAAGATTTAAGGATGTCTCAGGCCTGTTTTGAAGTACCAGTGCCTGTGATTTTCAAGAAAATTGAATCATCCACAGAGTTTTGAATACATAATTTTGCTTTATTTTTTTTGGTCCTTAGAGTTTCTTGAGAAATTCTCTGTGCATTTTTCATGGCAACAAGGGCGGCTGGATCCGGTTCCACATATCCAAGATCCACTGGTTCCCAACACTCTCGTGCTTGAAAGAATGATATCATCCGAAGACACCGAACTCATAGTTCTTCCCCAGTGTAATTGGACCCTGAGTTGGTCCTAAGTTGCTAGATGACATTTGTTTTTTTTGAAAAAAAAATTCCATAAAATAGAGGTAAAATTTTGTATTTACCTCCAATCGCCAATTTGTTGATTTGCAGATGGCCGAAGGGATCTTATAAGGCTTGAATTGGCCTTTTTCACGCTACAATGTGACCACACACCTTATTTTTAAAGCACTACGAGCTTTTCTGGCTCTTTGAATTTCAAATCGCCAAAATGCGAGAAAAAAAAATTGGCCTTTGGACAATTCAATGGTCCAGATCTGCTGATGATTGGATGGTCCAGATCTTATCAGGATATCATGAATCGGGATTTTGCGAGTTCTAATGATAAGTTTTTCTGACTCCTTGATTCCCCGATCTCTGATTTACCGATGGCGTTGTCCTTTCAGGAAATTTCGTGATCGCTTTGATCACCTCCACGCATCCTAACAGATGGATGGTCCTGATTTCTCCTCGTGAATTCATGATTTGATATGGTCCGAACTTCTTGTCGTTAGAATCCGTGATTTTCCGAACGTCGATGCGCCGATTGACTTTGTTTTCAAGAAATTTTCTGAAAGCCTTGATCTTGTCCACGCGTCCTGAACAAATGGACGGCTGAAGTCTTCTTTGGGGATTTTCCTGTGGATATTCTTGATCCTTCATTTTGACAAGATGACATTAGCTGGGCCCCATGACAGAGCTTTCCTCTTGTTGGGATTTCAGACTTCGGAGTTCTGAAGTGCTCGTGTTTCTTGTCCTTAGGATTCACGAAACTCCGAATCTCAATGTGTCGATGGCCCTTTCCTTTTTGGGACTTTTCCTGAGTCCTCGAATTTTCGCCACACGTCCCCTTAAGATGGACAATCTACGTCGTTTCGCAATTTCACGACTTGCGATGCCAAATTTCTCGGACAACTTGAAACTCTGAATCTCGAAACGCCGACGGTTTCCTTGATGTTCTCCATGTGTCTGGTCAAATGGATGGCTGAGACTTTATCGCTATTTCACGTATCACGATTTCACGAGTTTCGAAGTCTTGTTGCGACGGTCTTTTAAAACCGTGAACTCTGATATGTCGATGTGACGATGCGTTGATATGCTGCCACCTATCCTCTGAGATGGACGGCTGTGATCTTATCACGATATCGTGAGTCCCGATTTCATGAGTTTCACCGTGGAGTGTCTTTTGTCAATGAGACCTCCGATATCCCGAACTCCAAAATGTCGATGGAGTGATGGCCTGGATCTGCTGCCACCTGTCCTTTGAGATGGACGACTCACAAGTCTTCTCAGGATTTTATGATATCGCGTATTGGAGTTTTTGGAGTGCAATTGCCTTTGCGCGTCCAACTCCTGATTACCGATTTTGCGATGGAATAGGATCTTGCCACGTGTCTCTTGATGTACGGTCTAGATGATGTCAGGATTTCGTGACTTCACAAGTCGAAAATTTCTCCTTGGCACTGTAGAGGATTAAACCGCGTGCACTTTCTTACGGATCCAAAGGTTGTCGGTCCTTTGCGCAAGATCTGACGGCGGAAAGGCTTTTGCCTTTTCCGCACTCTCCTTGTCCCTTCTGGAATGGTTTCCCACTCTAGATCTGTTCACAGGATGAATATTACGGTTTCAAAGGTGGTTCTTTGCACCTGAGACACGTTCTTTACTCTTGTGGAAGAAAGATTCGTGAATCTTTCAAAGATTTGAAAGAAATACACGAATTCTTTAAAGCTTAGCATTGTCTGCTACAATCTTCGATAGATGTGAGCGATTTCCAAAAATATTCAAAAGATTGTGCCTTATGCAACAATCTTTAACAAATTTGAACAAATTCTTCGAGTTCTTTAATGATCTTTCGTTATGCATCTCTTCTTCGTCAATCTTTGATGATTCTTGAAAACAAAAAATGTGTTGAATCTTTAAAGTTTCTTCTTCTGCATTCTCTTCATCCTGGATCTTTCAAGCATTGTACACTCTGCTTCCTCCGCAAGATTCCTATGTTGATATTTTGAACGTAAGACGTTGTGCTTCCTCGTGGAGGTTTCCTACAAAGTTCTTTCGAGAGTATGACAGACGGCTCTCCAAACCTTCTGAAAGAGACTGTGTCGGGTGCTCTCAAGATCCATGAAGCTCTGTGTTGTGAGGATCGTGTTGTTAGAATATAAAGGATTGTGTGCTCGTTTTACCACGATGATACCCTCGTCTCCCAACCACAGGCCGAAGCCTCCCTCCGAGCACCTTGACCTTGACCAAGAAGAGAATTCTGGCTGCAATCTATAGCCAAGAGAGGCTAAATTCACCAAGCAAAAGAATAGAAGCAAAAACTGAACAAATGATCCCACCCAAAACTAGCGCACCACTTTCCCCAGAGACCTGCGCACAAAACTGTCAACTGTAGTGCGCACAACTGGCTCTGCAATTCTGAGAGTGTGTAATAATGAAACTGGCGCCCTGTATTTATAGTGGACTGGCCAGTCTAACTGGGGTCGACCTGGCCAGTATAACTGTGTCAACTTCTCTTTCTGGGCATCAATAAATTCAATATAAATATATTTGTTCAGTCGACAACCTGTCTAGGGTTTTCTTCAATTCTTTGCTTCCTTCCGGAGGATTCTAATCTCTTCATAGGTCATCATAGAGGTCCATACCTCCCGAAGCTACCATAATATTAACACTCCCTCCTAGCTAGGGAGGTATGGTCTTGAGCACAACAAACCATTCAATTGGTAGCACCACAAGCACCTATCATTATTATCCGACTGGATAATCTCCTATGACAACTGGTACAATATCAATTTATAGAACACACCTGTGTCTATTCCAATAGTACACATTACTCGGACTTTGTGAAACACATTCACAAACTATCCTTCATAACAAATAGCAACCTGCATATAAACAATGTTATGATAAAACTGTATCATCTGGGCCAATCTTTCACTCACGTCTATGAGATCTAAAAGAATGTCTGCCACCACAGTAGTCTTCATCTGCATAGAAAAATTGTTATGATAGAAACTAAAACATCTGGGACAATCTTTCACTCACGTCTGTAAGATTTGAAAGAGTGTCTACCCTTAGTATATAAAATCAACAGCAATCATCTGGGCCAATCTTTCACTCACATCTGTGAGATATGAAAGAATGTCTGCCCTCAACATAGAATATCAATAATAGGCTATCTTCCCCATTCTTCTCAACCAAGGAAGAAGGATTGTTTCTGATTTCTGAACCTGGACCATTTCCCACCCTGGGCCATTCTTCCGACACTAAACAAAGT
>ML788319.1:901492-914028 GCA_009831015.1 Picea engelmannii
ATATATATATATATATATATATATATATATATATATATATATATATATATATATATATATATATATATATATATATATATATATATATATATATATATATATATTTCAGAACTAAAAAATACATTTTTACCTTGAAAGGACTTTTGGGATATTAATAAAAGTATATTTAAATGTTGAGCATAAATAAAATATTTCAATGTCTATCTTTTCATCCTAAGGTATTTGATCCCTCTAGAAGCATAAATCAAAATGGTAGAGGGTATCGATAGAGGTGTTGGATCTAGTTGCATAATTCTAACAATCTTGTAATGATCTAGTTAAATGTGCCATGTGCCACTAAAGATATTTACATTAATGATAAACAACCCTAAATTTCTATTTTAATTATAACGATGACTTGATCAGTAATGAACTATACCAACCACCTAGTGGATTTTATTTGATGAAAATAACTCTTTTACATTAAGTAAATATCCTCCCATGGTCATTTTCAAAGAATATGGCGGTGTACATTAATTACTTGAATAACTCATTAGAAAGTTAAAATGGGGATATTAAGTCAAATTCAGCTATCAATTTTTAATGAAATCTAGTAAAAAAATGTTGGAACTCCAAATTTGAGTGATTGAGTCATATGATCAATATAGGTGTTACATCTAGTTGCATTAATTATAAAGAGCTTATAATGATATATTTAAGTGTGCCATGTGCCACTAAAGCTAAATTGTTATTTTAATTATAATGATAAATTGATGAGTAATGAACTATACCAACCACCTAGTGGGTTTTATTTGATTAAAAGAACTCTTTTACATTAAGAAAATATCAATTAGCAAGATAGTGGTCTTTTTCAAAGAGGAAGGTGGTGTACATTAATTACATGACTAACTCATAAGAAAATGGATATTAGGTCAAAATAGGGATATTAGGGTGCTAAATCCACTTATGTATTCAAAAATGAAATTTAAACAATAGAAATGGTGATTTGACCTAGATCTATTTCACCATATGTGAAAAAGTCCAAAAAGTGGAATGTTTAGACAAGGCCGGTTTAAAAGGGCCTCATTATGTATAGAGAAGGACACCTAAAATCCAGTCATGTTAAGGGTAGGTGCAATCCTGAGGTGATTTTTATATTAGCTAAGAAATGTTCATAATGTATAGATAATACATGTCACTTTAAAAACATTAAATAAATTAGATGTAAGTTCATTCATATGAGACATGATAGTTCCTCACCAACTATATTTCTTTTGAAATTCCTTTTATTTATCTTCTTTGTTCCTTGTGATATCTCTAGGATTCTTTGAAGAAACCCATGTTCTTAACCATTAGGCCCACTAAAGTTATACAACATTTAAAAAATATTAATAACAAAAAATATTTCAATACTAATCATAAATAAAATACTTTAATATATACTGTCAATTAAAATTATTTCTAACCTGATGCAGGAGCATCTTAAGCAAGACAACGCGAAGATAAAAGACAGCTGGAAAAGCACCCAACGAAAATTTTGAAAATGTTATGTAATGACAATGAGATCATTAAACGGAGGGGAAACTTGTATAATGTAAAAGGACCTTAAGCGATCCGCTCTCGTCCTTAGTAGGTAGAAGGCATTTATAATAGTTAATGCAAGTAGATAGAATTTAATGCATAGATTAGACAGTTTAGAATGAAAGAGGGAAACAGGATATAGACACCCTCATTGTGTATTGTAGAAGAATGTCAATTGAGAGAATAGACCATAGAAGAGAAGAAGCAGAGAGCTGTATAGACGAATTCCATGTACAAAAGTTCTGGATTAATACAAAAGGGGCTTTGATTCAGACTCATGGTGTTCAAATATTCTCTGTGTATGCACTATTGAATGTCATGCTCATGAATGTTTTACTCTTTCTGTCATGCATTTGTTGTTTATGCTATGTGTGTATGCTTTCTTGTTAAATGTTTGAAATCAGAGAGAGAGAGAGAGAGAGAGAGTAAGGGAAATGAGTTTCAATTGTTTCTCTATATGAGCAAAAGTTCTTGTAAGGAGTGCAGTTGAATTGTCCGCAAGGAGTGCGTTGACAAAGGGTTCAGAGGTTTTTCTCTGAAAGATCAAATAAGATAGTTTTTGATCTCATTCTCTCAGAAGTGCAGCTAGGAATAGGAGTTGTACCAGGCGTGCACAGGTCGAGTAAAGTCTCAAGAGTTTGCGAACCTGAGAAATTGTTGAGAGACTGTTGTTGCAGGGAGTGCACAGAGTCGAAGGATTTCAATTCCTTGGAGTAATTGAGGGATCACCACAAGGAGTGCGAGCAAGAGTTTTTTTGAAAGAATCGGAGTTAGAAAAAGCTTAGGAAGGATAAATCCTTCGAAATTGTCGAAGAGAAGAACATGAAGTTTGTGCATTGGAGCATTGACAAGGTGTCGCAATTTTGTGTCGCAGGCGGTTAAGTACCGTTGAAAACCACTTTGGTGAAAAAGTTGCAGAAGTCCTTGAGAAGGAAGGAGAACGGACAGTCGGAATTCTCATGGAGTAGTAGGGGAGTTACAGCGAGTGTTTTCAAAGGGTCCAAGCTCAGGAGATATAGATCTATAGATTCAAGCCAACAAGGTCCATTGGATTTACCCATGGATTTCCATTTCGGGGTTCATGGGTTGAAGTCCTATAATATTTGCATCAGGATTCGTGAAATTGCAAAGTCTGAAATCCCAATGGAATGAGGAGTTGTTGAAAAGTCAACCTTGCAAGCGCATCAGAGTTTCGGTAATTTGGGTTTTGGGATTTCGGGGTTTGTGGAGCAGAGTGCATGACAGCACAACTCGCGAACTCATGATAAGGAGAAATCTAAAATTGACAAAGGAAAGGTCAAGTGTTGACTATTTTCGGGTTTCACAGATTTGAGAGACAAGGCGCTTGACTACCGGATTCACAAAATCGCGAAGTCTGATCTCCCGAAGTATAAAGGTGGGGGGGAATTCCTCAAGGTTATTTGTGGGTGTAGATTTTCCTTTCTTCCCGAAAGGGAAATAAGAGAGAAAGTGTTGAGAGCTCTTTAGGCTAGTGGAAGAGGAAAGATCCTGTGTGGGTGGACTTTCGACCTGCGGGTTGGGAAGGCTGCGTCAGTCTTGGTATCATAGCTCAGAAATGTTTCTTTCCTTTCTGTAATAGGGAAAAGGAGAATTCACCATGTCGCCGAGAAGAAGGGACAGGCAAACACATAATCTGGAACAGGATAGGGAAATGTCGAGAAGAAGGGGTAGGCAGATGCCTGATCCAGCCATAGAGATAGAGATGCATGACCTACGCGCCAGACTTGAAGACATAGAGACAGGACAGAGGTGCATAGATGGTCCTGGGGATGTTAGTGATTTCAAAAGTGAAAATGAAGCTGGACATGACGAAGAAGAAGTCACAACAGAAGATGCAGCAAACGAACGCTTGCTTAGAGCTGTTGCAAGAATGAGTGCAAGAGTCAAGATGGACATTCCAGTTTATGAGGGAAATCTAGATGTAGAAGAGCTTCTAGATTGGATTAGAGACCTGGACACATACTTTGACTATGAAAATGTCGAAGAGGACAAGAAGGTCAAACATGCTTTCACGAGATTAAAGGGGCATGCAACATTGTGGTGGGATGAGCTACAAGCTAATAGACACTTCCAAGGCAAGCAGAAGATCAAGAGTTGGGACAAGATGATCACAAAGATGAAGGCAAATTTCATCCCCAGAGATTATCAAATTACTCTGTTTCGAAGAATGCAGAACTTGAGACAGAAGCTGATGATAGTGAAGGAATATACTGAAAAGTTCTATAGGCTTAACATCAGAGAAGGTCATCATGAAAGTAATGATGAAAAAGTTGCCAGGTTTATGAATCGCCTGAGATACGAAATTTAGGATGAGATGAGCATGATGACCATCCGAACGGTGGAAGATTATTATCAAATGGCTCTAAAGGCCGAAGAGAAGATGAGCCGAAAGTAGGGTCAAAGAGGCTGAGGAAGAAGTCAGCCCAGGGGAAAGTCAGTTGTCCAAGATAGAAATCAGAAGCCTAAAGAAGAATGGAAGAAACCTCAACCTCAGATTGAGAGAGGTGGAAGCTCACAGTGAGGGAAATACGCTGAACAATGAGGGAAATACGATGGACAGAGAGGGTAGTATGCTGACCCGAGAGGAGATTATGCTGATAATAACATGTTTCCTCGTACCAGAGGTAGAGGAAGAGGAAGAGTTGGAGTGATAAAATGATTCATGTGTGGAAAGGTCGGACACAAGTCTTATGAATGTCTAGACATAAAGAAGGAAGGTGGTGAGGCTCACATTGCCAAAGCACAGAGACAGAATATTGAGGCAGAGGATGCTGAAGGCGGAAGATCACTAATGATGCAAAAAGATCTTTTGACACCAGAGAAAGAGGTGGAGAGTTCAGTCCAAGGAAATAGACTTTTTCAGACTGCTTGCAAGACCAAAGATAGGGTATGCAAGGTCATTGTGGACAGTGGTAGCACAAAAAATCTCATTTCAACAGAGATGGTAGAAAAAATGGAGCTGAAGATGATTGATCATCCAAGCCCATATAGAGTTTCATGGCTACAAAAAGGACATCAAGCAACTTTCACTAAATAGTGTTTAGTTAAATTTAAGATATGAGGATATAATGATAAGATATTATGTGATGTTATTCCTATGGATGTTTGTCATCTATTGCTGGGTAGACCATGGAAGTATGACAGGAATGTGATTCATGATGGGAGAATGAACACATGCACCCTAGAGAAGAATGGGAGAACTCACATGTTGCTTCCAATCAAAGATAACGAGGTGAAACCTGAAGTAAGTAACACTACCTCTCATGAGTGGGAAGGAACTTCTTACAGAGGTTAAGAAGAAGGAGGAACCACAATTCATTGTGGTCAAGAAGCCAGAGATTATTTTAACTAGCACAAGGGTAGATGATTTACTAGAAGAGGTTCAAGAACTACTGGAAGAGTTCACTGACATAGTAGTGGGCGAACTAACTCGTTCATTACTACCGATTAGAAGTATAAGTCATCACATTGATCTCATACCAGGAGCTAGTTTTCCAAACAAAGCTGCGTACAGATTGATGTTGCAGGAGAATGAAGAGGTCAAAAGACAAGTCCAGGATTTGTTGGACAAAGGTTTGGTCAGAGAAAGCTTAAGTCCATGTGTTGTTCTGACAATACTCAGTTCGAAGAAAGACCGAGGTCGGAGGATGTGTACTGACTCGAGGGCGATCAACAAGTTAACCATCAGGTATATATTTCCATTGCCAAGGATGGATGATTTGATGGATTGTTTGAGTGGGGATAAATGTTTTTCAAAGATTGATTTAAAAAGCGGTTATCACCAGATTCACATGAGGGAAGGTGATGAATGGAAGACAGCCTTAAAGACTAATGAGGGGTTGTATGAATGGGTTGTTATTCTATTTGGGTTAACAAACACGCCAATTAATTTCATGAGGTTGATGAATGAAGTCCTCAAGGATTTCATCGGAAAATTTGTTATCGTATATCTTGATGATATATTGATTTTCAGCAAAACATAATCTGAACATCTGAAACATTTGGGTATAGTGATGCATAGGTTACAGTAGGAGAAGCTGCTAATAAACATGAAAAATTCCTCATTCGTGAAGACAAAGATCATTTATTTGGGGTTTGTTATTTCTGCAGATAAGTTGAGGATGGATCCAAATAAAGTGGAGGTAATCAAGAATTGGCCATCACCGAAAAGAATCTTTGAAGTTCGAAGTTTTCATGGATTGGCTAGTTTCTACCGAAAATTCATTAGGAATTTTAGTTGAATTAGTGCACCAATGATGGACACAGTGAAAAAGAGACACAAATCTTTCCACTGGATAGAAGAGGCTGAGAAGAGTTTTAATCTGTTGAAGAGGAAAATCATGGAACAACCAATCCTGGTGTTGCCTGATTTCCAAAAGAAATTTCAAGTGAAATGTGATGCAAGTGGATTTGCAATAGGGGAAATATTGAGTGAAGAAGACAGGTCGATATCATACTTCAGTGAAAATTTGAATGAAGCCAAGATAAAATACTCCACGTATGACAAGGAGTTCTATGCTATTATACAGGCATTGAAGAAATGGAGACATTACTTAATTCCTAAAGAGTTTGTCTTATACAGTGACAATCATGCATTACAATTTGTGAATCAATAGGAGAAGTTGAATCAAAGATAGGTAAAATGGGTTGAATATATGGAAAATTTCACTTTTGTGATTAAACATATTTCTGGCACTGTTGACAAAGTTGTTGATGCTTTGAGCAGGAAGTGTTTTCTATTGTAGTAGTTCGGAGTCAAAACGTTGGGTTTTGATGATCTCAAGGAGATGTATCAAGTTGATCCATATTTTAAAGAGGGGTACGAAGCAGCTGAGAATCCAATTCTCAAGGATAGAAGACAATGGGTAGAATACATGATCCAAGAAGGATTATTGTTTAAAAGTAATTAGCTTTGTATTCCAAAATGCTCCATGAGGGAAAGTTTTTTTAAGGAGAAACACAGTGGAGGATTGGCCGGACACTTCGGTCATGAAAAGACGTTCGCAAAGTTGAATGAGTCATATTTTTGGCCAGGAATGTGAGAAGACATTAAAATATTCGTGGATAGATGCAGAATTTGCCAACATTCAAAACGCAAGAGGCAGAATGCAGGATTTTATCAACCATTGCACATACCTGAGAGGCCATGGGATGCAGTCAGCATGGACTTCATATTGGGGTTGCCAAGAACACAAAGAGCATTTGACTCAATTTTTGTGGTGGTGGATAGATTTTCCAATATGGCACACTTCATTCCATGTCAAAAAACCAGTGATGGAACTGATATTGCGAATTTGTTTTTCAAAGAAGTCATTTGACTTCATGGCTTACCAAGGAGCATAATTTCGGATCGAGACACTAAGTTCGTGGGAAAATTTTGGAGGACCTTATGGAAGAATCTGGCAACAAACTTGTCATTCAGTTTGTCTTATCATCCTCAGATGGATGGACAGATATAAGTGGTGAACAAAAGTCTGGGATACTTGCTGAGAAGCTTGGTGACAAAACACCACAACCAGTGGGACAACATATTACCACAGGTAGAGTTTTCTCATAATGACTTAGTTAACAGAAGCATGGGGTAGAGTCCATTTTAGATTTTCTATGGCATGCAGCCAAGAGGAATTTCTGATTTGAGAGATTCAGAATAGACTATGATTAGGAGCGCTAGTGTAGAATATTTCATAGAGGCAATGAAGGAACTTCACAGCCAGGTTAAGGAACGATTGCAGAGTTTGAGCTAGGAATATAAACAAAGAGCATATCAACACAGAAGATAGCTTCAATTTGAAGTTGGTGATTTGATCCTTGCGCATTTGAGAAAATAAAGGTTCCCGAGAGGAACATATAATAAACTGAAAATGAAGAAAATCGAACCATGCAAGGTCTTGAAGAAATTTGGGGCGAATGCTTACGATATTGAATTACCCGATGGGATTAGAATTTCTCCGATATTCAATATCTCAGATTTGTACCCTTATAAAGATGAGGAAGCGGAAGAAGGAAATGAACAACCAGAGGTTCAGTGGCGAAAACAGATGCCAGTTGCAGAAAAGCCACACATGGAGTGCATATTGAACAAAAGGGTCAACAAGAAGACCAGGCGAAAGCAATACTTTGAATATTTGGTCAAATGGAAGGGCCATCAAGTTGAAGATGCTAGCTGGGAGAATGACGCAGAGATCTAGAAGCATGGACAAACCATGCATGAGCTCATGGACAGGAGCCCATGAAAATTTTCAAGCGAGGGGGTATGATGCAAGAGCATCTCAAGCGAGCCAGCGTGGAGATAAAAGACAGCTGGAAAAGAAACCAGCGCAAATTTTGAAAATGTTATGTAAGGACAATGAGATAATTAAACGGAGGGGACACTTGTATAATGTAAAAGGACCTTGAGCGATCTTCTCTCGTCCTTAGTAGGTAGAAGGCATTTATAATAGTTAATGCAAGTAGATATAATTTAATGCATAGATTAGACAATTTAGAATGAAAGAGGGAAACAAGATATAGACACCCTCATTGTGTATTGTAGAAGGATTTCAATTGAGAGCATAGAGCATATAAGAGAAGAAGAAGAGAGATGTATAGCTGAATTCCATGTACATAAGTTATGGATTAATAGAAAAGGGGATTTGATTCAGACTTATGGTGTTCAAATATTCTCTGTGTATGCAGTATTGAATGTTGTGCTCATGAATGTTTTACTCTTTCCGTCATGCATTTGTTGTTTATGCTATGTGTGTATGATTTCTTGTTAAATGTTTGAAATCCGAGAGAGAGAGAGAGAGAGAGAGAGAGAGAGAGTAAGGGAAATGAGTTTCAATTGTTTCTCTATCTGAGCAAAAGTTCCTACAAGGAGTGTAGTTGAATTGTCCGCAAGGAGTGCATTGAAAAACGGTTTAGAGGTTTGTTTCTGAAAGCTCAGATAAGATATCTTTTTCTCTCATTCTCTCAGAAGTTTAGCTAGGCATAGGAGTCGTTCAAGGAGTGCGCACGCTGAGTAAAGTCTACAGAATTTGTGAACCTAAGAAATTGTTGAGAGACTGCTGCTCCAGGGAGTGTGCAGAGTCGAAGGATTTCAATTCCTTGGAGTAATTGAGGTATCGTCGCAAGGAGTGTGAGCAGAAGTTTTTCTAAAAGAATCAGAGTTAGAAAAATCTCAAGAAGGATAAAGCCTTCGAAATTGTCGAAGAAAAGAATAGGAAGTTTGTGCATTGGAGCATTGAGAAGGCATCGAAAGTTTGTGTCATGGGTGGTTAAGTACCGTTGAAAACCACTTTGGTGAAAAATTTGTAGAAGTCCTTGAGAAGGAAGGAGAATGGATGGTCGGAATTGTCCGTGGAGAATTCGCGAAGTCCCGTGAGCCGTCAGATCTCATGGAGCAGTAATGGAGTTACATCGAGTGTTTTGAAAGGGTCCAAGATCAGGAGAGACAAAGACATAGATTCAAGACAACAAGGTCCATTGGATTTACCCGTGGATTTGCATTTCGGGGTTTCGTGGGTTGAATTCCCGTAATCTTCGCATCAAGATTCGTGAAATCATGAAGTCCAAAATTCTGATGGAATGAGGAGCTGTTCAAAAGTCAACCTTGCGAGCGCATCGAAGTTTCAGTAATTCGGGTTTCGATATTTTCGAGGTTCATGGAGCAGAGTGCATGACACTGCAACTCATGAACTCATGATAAGGAGAAATCCGAAATTGAAAAAGGAAAGGTCAAGTGTTTATTGCTTTTAGGTTTCATATATTTGAGAGATAGGGCGCTTGACTACCAGATTCATGAAATCACAAAGTCTGATATTCTGAAGTATAAAGGGGGGGGGCGAATTCCTCAAGGTTATTTGTGGGTGTACATTTCCAGAAAGGGAAATAGAAGAGAAAGTGTTGAGATCTATTTGAGCCAGTGGAAGAGGAAAGATACTGTATGTGTGGACTTCCGACCTGCAGGTTGGGAAGGCTGCGTCATAAACCTTTTTCAATGAGTCAAATTTGACATGGAAGTTAATTACATTAATGATAAACATGATTATAAGCATAACATGATGAGCATGAGGAATGAACTGTTTCCATGATGATGAGAATGAGGAATGAACTATGTCCATGAGTGCTTACTTCATTAGCCAACAACTGTGTGAACCCATTCATTTGGAGGCCCATGATGTGAGAAACATGGGTGGCTACCCGCGCCCCTTGCGTCGCATCCATCTATATAGTAGGAGAAGGAAGTGGCGCCAAGGAAATTGATGGAGCACAGACACCGCCCAGCTCGAGAACATAAATCGAAAATGCACAGACAAAGGCTGGCCAAACAACTACAAGTTTTGTTTTAGAGGACTACGTCAACATAGCTGAGAAAAATGGATAGACAAAATCATGGATCCATGGGAGAGGACTCTCAAATGCCTTGGAACCTTCGTTGGTGCATATGACCAGGTGACCTTCACATTGTTTGGATCCCAAGCTCACCTCAATCTCTAGACACCTTCTACCCGCCCTCCCATTTCCTCTCACTAGACCGATCTCACACACCTTCTTCCATGCCCTGCGAACCTAAATCTTTTCCCAGATCCCCACCTCCAACTCCACCACCGTTCTCTACTCTCGGGTTACCCTCCATGTGCAACTCCAAAGTTCAATGGAATCTGAGAAGGTTCTATGCTAGAGCCCACAACACTAGGAAACATTATTCAGATGTTGATCAACATATCAGAGATCAAAACCTACATCCTGCACTGCCTCCCTAAGAATTGCATAGTAAGAAGGATTTTCATGCGGCGACAACGATGCAGCTTCAGTTTGTTTTTCAAAATAATGACAACAAAAAAAGAGGCATCACCAAGTGTCTTACGTGGTTCAAAGGGAAGCATATAATACAACAATCACCCACCGTTATGGGAAAAAGAAAGAGCACTAATAGGAGCCAGTATTCTGGATTTTGTAGAGATCGAGGGGCTATTGTTTTATGATATGCTCATATGTAGCAACGCCCATATTTTCTTGATCGGTAACAGGAATCCCTTCGAGCGACATAAGACTGGTGGTGAATCCACTACTCCTGTTGTTATTCAACATCATTGCAACTACATGCAAAGCCTTCTCTGCACCGTCCTGGATGCCATGGAACTGAAGCGGAACAAATGGGGGAACTAGAGAACATAAAATGATGGTGTGGTTCGGGGTGGCAATCTGTGGGAGGATTTAGGGCCAGCGGGAGTGGGAGAAGGGGTATGACAGTGGTCGATTGAAAGGAAACTGGAAGGTGGGCATTGAAGACACCACCCAAATCGGGAACAGAAATCGCAAATGCACAGACAAAGGATGGCCAGACAACTACAAGTTTTTCTTCAGAGGAGTACGCCAACGTAGCTGAGAAAAATGGGTAGCCAAAATCACAGATCCACAGTAGAGGACTCTCAAATGCCTTGGAACCTTCCTTGGTGCATATGACCAAGTGGCCTTCACATGGTTTAGATCCCGAGCTCAGCTCAATCTCCAGACACCTTCTACCCACCCTCCCGTTTCCTCTCACCAAACCGATATCACACCCCTTCTTCCACGCCCAACGGCCCTAAATCTTTTCCCAGATCCCCACCTCCAACTCCACCACCATTATCTACTCTCGGGTTACCCTCCATGTGCAACTCCAAAGTTCAATGGAATCCAAGAAGGTTCTGTGCTAGATCGCACAACAACAGGAAACATTATTCGTATGTTGATCAGCATATCAGAGATCAAAACCTACAGCCCGCACCGCCTCCCTAAGAATTGCACAGTGAGAAAGCTTTGCATGCGGTGGTAACAGTGCAGCTTTAGTTTTGTTTTCAAAATAACAACAACAAAAAAAGCAGCATCGCCAAGTGTGTTATGTGGTTCAAAGGGAAGCATATAATACAACAATCGCCCGTCGGTATGGGAAAAAGAAAGAGCGCTAATAGGAGCCAGTGTTCTGTCTTTTGAAGAGATTGAGGGGTTATTGTTGTATGATATGCTCATATGTAGCAGAGCCCATCTTTTCTTGATTGGTAACAGGAAGCCCTTTGAGTGACATAAGACTGGTGGCGATGCCACTGCTCCTATTGTTATCCAACATCATTGCAGCTACATGAAAATCCTTTTTTGCACCGCCCTAGATGCCATGGAACTGAAGAGGAACAAATGGGGGAACTAGAGAGCAGAAAATGGTGATGTGGTTCGGGGTGGCAATCTGTGGGAGGATTTAGGGCTGGTGGGAGTGGGAGAAGGGGTCTGAGAGTGGTTGGGTGAAAGGAAACTTGAGGGCGGGCATTGTTGATTAAGGTTGGTTGTCATTGATGTCAACCTTTGAAGAAAGACCCGTAGCACAAAGGTTTGGGTAATGGAACCAATAGTGTTTGATGTAAATATGACTCATTATTTTTTTTTCATGGTTGATAAGAAGTAAATATGGATGAACTCCAAAGTGGTCCCCTTATGGTGAAATCCCTCATGGAAAGACGCTTTGTGGAGTAAGAGAACCCATGCTTAATTGTGGAATAATGAGATGAAGGAAAGTGGATTTGTTAGGGAAAATATCCTATATGGATAGTTCTTGTCATGTCATTTTCAGTGGTATGAGGAACGTCACCTAATTCCTCACGGTTAGAGAGTTATGGCCATGAGAAGTTGGAGACCCCAGGTTTTGGTAATGGACCCAAGTTTGTTTGATGGTTAACAGTATGAGTTATAATATATTTTCAGATAATACTATTCTATATGGATATTACATGTCATGCCATTTTTGGTGGTATGTAGAATGTCACATAAATCCTCATGGTTTGAGATTTATGGCCTTATGAAGTTGGAGGACCCTCATATGTCATCTAGAAGCCTCAAAAGGTCAAAGTAATCAAAGTGGTTTAAGATATTTTAAAAGGTAAATAATAAAGTGAAGTGATGAGTGTATTATAATTCAAAGTGAATAAAAAATAAATTATTTC
>ML788319.1:991487-1008283 GCA_009831015.1 Picea engelmannii
TGAACTGTGCCCATGAGGGATTACTGCGTTAGCCAACGACTGTGTGAACCCATTCATTTGGAGGCCCGCGACGTGAGAAACATGGGTGGCTACCCGCGCCCCTTGCGTCACATCCATCTATATAGTAGGATCTATATAGTAGGTCATAACATGATGAGCATGAGGAATGAACTGTTCCCATGATGATGAGCATGAGGAATGAACTGTGCCCATGAGGGATTACTGCGTTAGCCAACGACTGTGTGAACCCATTCATTTGGAGGCCCGCGACGTGAGAAACATGGGTGGCTACCCGCGCCCCTTGCGTCACATCCATCTATATAGTAGGATCTATATAGTAGGAGAAGGAAGTGGTGCCAAGAAAATTGACAGAGCGCAGACACCGCCCAGTTCGGGAACAGAAATCGCAAATGCACAGACAAAGGCCAGACAACTACAAGTTCTGTTTCAGAGGAGCACGCCAACGTAGCTGAGAAAAATGGGTAGCCAAAATCAGGGATCCACGGGAGAGGACTCTCAAATGCCTTGGCACTTTCGCTGGTGCATATGACCAGGCGGCCTTCGCATTGTTTGGATCCCGAGCTCAGCTCAATCTCCAGACACCTTCTGCCCGCCCTCCCGTTTCCTCTCACCAGACCGATCTCACACCCCTTCTTCCACGCCCGGCGGCCCTAAATCTTTTCCCAGATCCCCACCTCGAACTCCACCACCGTTCTCTACTCTCGGGTTACCCTCCATGTCCACTCCAAAGTTCAATGGCGTCCGAGAAGGTTTTGTGCTAGCGCGCACAACACCAGGAAACATTATTCGTATGTTGATCAGCATATCAGAGATCAAAACCTACAGCCCGCACCGCCTCCCTAAGAATTGCACAGCGAGAAGGCTTTGCTTGCGGCGGCAACGATGCAGCTTCAATTTGTTTTTCAAAATAACAACAACAAAAAAAGCGGCATCGCCAAGTGTCTTATGTGGTTCAAAGGGAAGCATATAATAAAACAATCGCCCGCCGGTATGGGCAAAAGCAAGAGCACTAATAGGAGCAAGTGTTCTGGCTTTTGAAGAGATCGAGGGGCTATTATTGTGTGAAATGCTCATATGTAGCAGAGCCCATCTTTTCTTGATTGGTAACAGGAAGCCCTTCGAGGGACATAAGACTGGTGGCGACGCCACTGCTCCTGTTGTTATCCAACATCATTGCAGCTACATGCAAAGCTTTCTTTGCACCTCCTTGGACGCCATGGAACTGAAGAGGAACAAATGGGGGAACTAGAGAGAAGAAAACGGTGGTGTGGTTCGGGGTGGCGATCTCTGGGAGGATTTAGGGCCGGCGGGAGTGGGAGAAGGGGTCTGAGAGTGGTCGGGTGAAAGGAAACTGGAGGGCGGGCATAAGGTGGATAGAAATTGAGCTGAGCTCGGGATACATACAATTCAAAGGCAACCTGGTTATATGCAGGGGCGGCGTTTTCGACAGTGTTGAAGGTGCCAAGCCATTTCCGAGTCCTCTTCCAGGTATCTCTAATTTCGGCACCCCATTTCCCCCAATAAACTGGCAGACTACTTTGAATGGGTATTTTCCCTACTCCCTTCACCTACCATACTAGAGTATTTTCCCTTCTCATATCACAAGCGTCTGAATGGGTAGGTTCACACTGCCTGGATGGGTTCAGGCTGCCATTACTTATCATGTTATTGTTATGATTAATTAATGTAATTAGCTTCCCTGACAAGATCATTACAAGGCCGTTACAATTAACGTGAGGAACTCTAACACCTCTATTGATACCGTTTTTCGTTATCAGAGGCCGAACATGTGGTATTTGTGTATATCCATCCCCATTGTATTGGAAATAAAAATCTCCTTTGGTGTCCAGTTAATGACCATACATAGCTGTTGTTAATTACCTAATTCCTCCTTCGCTGGAAGTTATTACTTATTGGCATTTTGACTCATCATTTAGCTTGAACCTAGTTCTTCATTTCCAGAGCTTAGAACCATGTTTGGAATCCTTATAATATAGCCAACTTTTTCAAGAGCATGGAACGATGTTTTGTAGGTATTTTTCTTCATTTCGAGAGGGTAGAACCATATTTGGAATCCTTATAATGCAGAGAGTCTTTTCAAGAGCGCGGAACCATGTTTGTAGGTATTTTAAAACTAGAGTATATTTATGGACATCTAACTAAATTTAACAATACAAGTATTATAGTAAGTTAATTGTGTAAACTTTTTAATAAAAGGATTAATAAACAAATCTAAATGAATTTTTTGATAGAAATTTTAGAGGCGTGTGAAATTTTAGAGATGTGTAAAATTTTATTTTAATTTAAAATAATTCTATATTTTTTAATGAGAAAGATACAATTTTATTGTGATTTAAAATTAAAATTATCTAGAAGGGTTTCTACCGTGGGATAGGGATACATTTGAAAGGCGTTTTATTCTTATAAGAGTGAAGAGTTCCTACTTTGCAGTAAATGTGAATGGAGATTTATACATCAATGGTGGCTCATTGACATTAACTCAAGACTTAGCTTCTAATCAATAGGCGTAAGTATATGTGTTCTCATGACAAAATAAAAAGAAATGGGTTAATAAATATTAATGCAAAATAATATACAAACCCAAGAACTATAAGTATGAAACAAAGTTATTCAATGACGAGTTACCATGGACTATCCTAGTACAATAAGTTAGAAGGGTCACCATTGTTGGAACCCTGAAAGAAGAGTAATCAAAACTATAACCAAATAGAATAACAAAATCTGAGTATAAATGAGATGATAAAAATGTTATAAGATTATGTGTTAAAATATTGCAAATAGACTTCATGTATCTTGTTTCTCTAGCATTTAAATCTGATGGGTACCCTCAAAAATTTAAACAACTGTAATGTCCCCCACCTCTTAGAGAGGTGAAGAGGAGACTCAGTGGCCTAGGCACCCCCACTAGGTCATAGTCTTACACTGAAGGGGGAAGTCAATGAAGCTAAAAGTTATATTTTTACGTTGACTTAAGAAAGGAAAAGGGATTAAAGGTAAAAGATAACTCAACAGAAGAATAGAAGATTAACCATGGGAATTAACTTAACTCAACAGAGGATTAAAGAAAAAGGTATAAGTAAGAGGCTGGGGCGCACCTATTATTCATTCTGGTTTTGCATTAGCATTTGCTATTGCTCTTGAGCATTTAGTTTCGGGGTTTTGTTGTACAAACCCTTGTGAGCAACTCAGTGGTGAAATATCCACTCACCTTGTTCCACAGCTTCGTCTCGGGGATGAAAGACTCCTCCACACCATTCTAGTTTCAGTTTATCTCCATCCAACGCTCTAGAAAGTAGCAGGTCGTATTGTTCTTATGATTCTAGCAATTTCGTACAATCATGTGGAGGGAGGTTTGATCCAACTTATCCAGAGGGCCTGGGGCCATTCCGACACCTGGGTTTTGTTTGTAGGGGCATGTTCATCGATTTGAGTACTTTTCTGGAGGGTTATCATTCTCATATCATTATCTGCAGATTGGGACATCTTGGAGCCATAGGGGGCGTCATGTGATTCAGAAAAACTCAGATCTAGAGAGATATGCTTGTGATCTTGTCTTGAAACTTCCTCCACGGGATCTTCTTAGCCCGATCTACTTTCTGGGAGAGTTTCAAGTCATTTGGAGTTATTTTCCTATAGAGACGAGTGCATTGGGGTTTTAGCTTTTCAAGAGGGCACAACTCCCTTAGGAGGTTCATCAGTTGAAGGGGTTACACTTGGACGTTGGGTCTGAAACTTCTAGAGGAAGTCCCCACTTCCCTGATCTACCAGTGGGCCGAGTTTGAGCTCATTTGGAGCATCTTACCATCAGGGTCGAATTCTTGAGTGTTTCAGTCTTCATTTGGAGCATGACACTCTTCAGCTAGAGGGTTTCACATCGAGATCTACTGGGTATTGGTCTTCATTACTTATTCAGCTTTTGGAGGCTTCTTTTGTATCGACATAGCATTTTGTAGTAGCTCATATCTATTGATTGTACGAACATTTTATGTTTATGCCAGATCGGCCATCTAGTGTATTGATTCTACATAATAAAAAGGTTAGATCTTGTTTGTGCTTCTATATATTGATTATGTTATGATCCTCATGTGTTGGATGAATCTTGTATGCACTTAATAATTCAATAAACACTTGCACAACAATAAATTAGTAGTAGTTAGTGATACCAAGCGAAAAATTTGTCTTGGGATCCTTACAGTGGTATCAGAGCTTCGATCCTCCAAGCCTGTGGAGAGATCGGCGTATGCAGAGGTACAGTGGAATTGTTATGGGTCAGAGGAAGAAAAACAACAGTGAAACAAAGGTAGAAATAGAAGGGTCAGGGGATGACCATGAGCCTCAGGGATTGGCTCTATTAGTAGCCAAATTTGGTAAGTTCTGGCAAAACATGAACCGCACAGAAAGAACATTGGTCCAACAGTTGGACGAGTATCAGGAAACCAACAGAAGGGGACAAGCCAAAATCTCTGAAACCTTGAAGAAAGTTGATGAGAATCTACAGAAAATGAACGAGAACCAAACTAGGATAATTGACCTTCTAATGCAAGTAACCCATCGAGGCAAGGATCTTGATACATATGGGAATAAGGAGGCTGGGGTTCTAGTGGAACCCATGAGGAAGTCAGATATAACCCGGAGAAAGCATCGGGATTTGAAGGAAGTCTAGGAGGTGGCACATTCCATGGGCATATGGGTAGCAGGGCCAATCATAGGCCATACATGCCAATGTTCACAGATGAACATCTAGGTCGACACTCAGGTAGCAGAGATAAACCTAGACCATACATGCTCACATTCACAGATGAGCAAGGGCAACAGGAACAGGTTGAATACTTTGTGGAACAATTAGCCAGGAGTACCAGGGAATACTATAGCCTGGATATGAAAATGCAAAGATAGATGTCCCTAGACTAGTATTGTCAACTCAAGTTCAGAAACCAGCCTAGGATGAACCATAGGGGTAGCTTTGAGTTTGATCAAAGGGTAGGGAAGATAGAGATTCCATACTTTGATGGTACAACTAAGATGACAGGACAAGCGTGGGTGCAGAAGCTGGATACTTACCTGCAGCTTAACCCCATGAGAGAGATGGAGGCCATCAAGTTTGCCACTATGTACTTGGATGGCAAGGCATACAACTGGTGGTATCATGGAATCACCACACTCGGCCACAAATAGATTGTATCCTATACAGAATTCACTCAGAGGCTCATTGACAAATTTCATCAAGGAGATCCTGAGCTACATTTCCGGGAGCTCACCCAACTCAAGCAAACAAGTATGGCTGAAGCATACATTGATGAATTCTAGAGGTTGGCAGTGATGGTGCAAGACATGTCTCTGACCAGACTCATGATGCTTTTCACAGAAGGGTTGATGGAACCCTTGAAGGGTTGGGTAAAGGCCTTCAAGACTACTAACCTACAGGAGGCCATTTGGAAGATGAGCGACTTGGGTCCAACTGCTAAACCAAAATTCATACCCAAACCTCCTCTTAACAATGGTGGGAGAGATTAAAAGCCTCCAATAAACCAGGGAGGACGTGACCCTAAGGGTTATGACAGGGGCCATGGAAGAATAGATGATAACACTAGGAGAGAACTAAGAAGGAAACAACTATGCTTTACATGCAAGGAACCATGGAATCCTTCCCACAAGTGCATGGGACGTGGACAGGTACATTACATTGAGGTCACCTCAAATAACAAAGAAGAAGACGAGATTGGATAGATACAGAACATGGAGGCAGAAACCACTGAGGCAGCAGAAGAAGAACAAATTACAGAACATGATGGTATGGCCACCTAGACATCTATCAGTGGAGTGCCCAAGTATAACACTTTTCGAATGAGGGGAGTTTTGCAGGGACATAGAGTCTTGGTCCCGATTGATGGAGGAGCTTCCCACAACTTCATAGATGCAGCATTATTGAATAGAAGACACATACCCACAGTAGAATTTGAAGGATTCAAAGTGGAGGTTGTAGGAGGAAGCACCATGCCTTCTCATAGATATATTCCAAGCCTAAAGCTTACCTTGGGAAGGCATGAGTTGACACAGGACGTCTATGTCATGTATCTACCGGATACCAACATCATCTTAGGAGTTCAGTGGCTCAACACATTAGGGCCTATCACCACCAACTACAAAACGATGGAAATGCCATTCACAGAAGAGGGTGGACGTAAGGTAGTGCTTCGGGGCATGATAGGGAATGATGCAAAGGTAGTCACGACCAAGAGAATGGAATCGATCTTCTCGAGAGATGAAATAGTATATGCAACCAAATGCAGAGTTGTGACATGTGTGGATGAGCAGGGCAAGGTTCATTACACTCCCGAAATTAAGGCAATTCTTGACAAACACCACAAGGTGTTTGGGCCTATTCCTCTGGGGGTTCCACTAGATAGAGGTTTTGAGCACATTATTGAGCTAGAGGAAGGGGCCAAACCAATGATCACCACACTATATAAACATCCCAAGAAGTACAAATATGAGATCGAAAGGGCCATCAAGGAACTTCTGGACATGGGACACATCCGACCCAACAATAGTCCTTTTGTTTCTTCAGTAGTGTTGGTGAAAAAGAAGGATGGCACTATGAGGATGTGCATTGATTACAGGGCCTTGAATAAAAAGACCATCAAAAACAGGTACCCAATACCAAGGATTGATGAACTATTGGACAAATTGCATGGGGTCGTCTACTTCACTAGGATTGACCTTCGTTCTGGCTACCATCAAATCAAGATGAGAGAAGAAGACATCTCAAAAATAGCTTTTAGGTGTCACTACTGTCATTATGAATTTTTGGTAATGCCCTTTGGGTTAACCAACACCCCTGCTACATTCCAGTCATGTATGAACCATGTATTCAACAAGCAGCTAAGGAAGCACCTGTTAGTATTCTTTGATGAATTGCTTATTTATAGTTGGACATGGGAGGAGAATCTTAGGCATTTGGACCAGATTTTGTCAATTATGGAAGAACAATCATTGTATGCTAAGGAGTCCAAATGTGAGTTTGGAATGATAGAGGTCCTTTATCTAGGAAACATCATCGGAGCAAAAGGGGTACAAGTGCATAAGGAGAAGATTGAAGCCATCATGGAATGGCCCACTCCTAAGACACTCACAGAGTTGAGAGGATTTCTGGCAATGTGTTCATACTACAGGAAGTTTTTCAAGGGATTCTTGCAATTATGTACACCCTTGACCGATTTGGCTAAGAAGGGGGCATTTAAGTGGGACGAGGAGGCTCAAAAAGCGATAGACAAGATGAAGAAGGTGATGAGTATGTGCCCAGTTTTAGCCCTTCCAGTTTTTAGTCTTCCATTTACATTGGAGTGTGATGCATCCGGGGAAGGATTAGGGGCCGTACTGATGTAGAAGAGGCACCCTCTTTCCTACGAGAGCCGAAAACTTTGGGGTCCTGAGCTACTCTACATAATTTATGATAAAGAAATGTTGGCTATCATGCATGCATTAGCCAAATTCCAGCAATACTTGGTAGGTGCTCGGTTTATTGTGAAGTTAGATCATAATAGTCTCAAATACTTACTAGAACAGAAGGACTTGAACGAGAGGAAAAAAAAGTGGGTAAGTCGAATACAGGCCTATGATTTTTACATTGAGTTTGTCAAAGGAAAGAATAATGTGGTGGCAGATGCGTTATCTAGGAGACCATCCATCCTTGCCATAACAAGGATAACAGTTGATTGGAAAGACCAACTAGTGATGGAGTATGTAGGGGATCAGTTTGCGTGACAACTTCTGAACGGACAGGTACAAGGTGAATATTTCAAGGCTATTAATGACCTCTTCTACTACAAAGACCGAATCTTCTTGCTTTCTAGGTCAGCCCTGAAGGCCAAAGTTTTGCAGGCATGCCATGACTCAACAATGGCTGGACATTAGGGGATCAACAAGACATACAGGCAGGGGAGAGAAATATTATCGTGGAAAGGGCTGGAGGAGGATGTGATTAGGCACGTCAAAGAGTGTGCGACATGTCAGGAAAACAAGGACGAGCACACACACCCAACATGACTTCTGCAACCCTTGCCCATCTCGGAGCACAAATGGGAAAGCATATCCATGCATTTCATCACTAGGCTGCCAAAGACGCAAGGAAAGAAGTGCATATTCATAGTGGTGGATAGGTTAACGAATTTTGCATACTTCTTTTCCATAGCTACTGACTTCATTGCAACACAGGTGGCCGAACTATTCTTCAGGGAGATTTTTAGGTTGTACGGCCTCCCCAAGACCCTTGTGAGAGATAGGGATAGTAGCTTTATGAGTACTTTCTGGCAGGAGTTGTTCTGGTTGGTTGGTACGACCTTGAACCCTAGCACCAGCTATCACCCGCAGACAAACTGACAGACAGACATAGTCAACAAGTGGGTGGAAGGCTATCTCATAAACTATGTGGCAGGGCAACAAAAGGCTTGGGTCAGACGGTTGCATTTCGGAGAGTATTGCTAAAATACCACCCAACATATGTCTATTGGCATGTCTCCATTCATAGCTTTGTACAGCTATGACCCCTTATCATTTGTAGAGATTTCATTCGGAGACAACAGGGCACTGATGGTACAAGATTGGATACAGCAGAGCCAAGACATTATCAGGGAGTTGAAGGATCATCTACAGAGGGCAGAAAACCAACAGAAGGTCCAAGCAGACAAGCACAGAGTTGACTATACTTTTGAGGTTGGCGATTTAGTCTACTTGAGGTTGCAACCATACAGGCAGGCTTCCATCAAAAGAAGAGGAGCGGAGAAACTGCATCCACATTTCTTTGGACCCTACAGAGTCAGCAGGAGGATAGGGGTCGTGGCTTACGAGTTGGAGCTTCCACAGGGTAGCAGAATTCACAACATTTTTCATGTCTCGTGCCTTAAGAAAGCTCTCGGTCAACACATTAGGACTATTGAAGTATTACCCCCAATAGATGAGGAGGAAAAACTCATTTTGATTCCGGAGGAGGTGCTGGAAGTCCGAGAGAAAAAACTCAGAAACCGGAGCATCAAGCAGTACCTAATCAAGTGGAAGGATTTACCCATTGAGGATGCCACTTGGGAGCAGGAATATCTAGTAAAAGAAGCAGGTTTGGAATTGCTTGAGGACAAGAAATTTCAAGCAGGGGAGATTGTAATGACCCCCACCTCTTAGAGAGGTGAAGAGGAGACTCAGTGGCCTGGGCACCCCCACTAGGTCATAGTCTTACACTGAAGGTCGAAGTCAATGAAGATAAAATTTATATTTTTAAGTTGACTTAAGAAAGGAAAAGGGATTAAAGTTAAAATATAACTCAACAGAAGAATGGAATATTAACCCTAGGAGTTAACTTAACTCAATAGAGGATTAGAAGAAAAAGGTATAAGTAAGAGGCTGGGGCACACCTATTATTCATTCTGGTTTTGGATTAGCATTTGCTATTTCTCTTGAGCATTCATTTTGGGGGTTTTGCTATACAAACCCTTGTGAGAAACTCAGTGGTGAAAGATTCACTCACCTTGTTCCACGGCTTGGTCTCGGGGATGAAAGACTCCTCCACACCATTCTAGTTTCAGTTTATCTCCATACAGTGCTTCAGAAAGTAGCAGGTCGTACTGTTCTTGTGATTCCAGCAAGGGTGCACCATCATCTAGAGGGTGGTTCGATCCAGCTTATCCAGAGGGCGTGGGGCCATTCCGAAACCTAGGTTTTGTTTGCAGGGGAATGTTCATCAGTTTGAGTACTTTTTTGGAGGGTTATCATTCTCATATCATTATCTACAGATTCGGACGCCTTGGAGACATAGGAGGCGTCCTGTGATTAAAAAAAAAATAGGTCTAGAGAGATCTGGTTGTGATCTCGTCCTGAAACTTCTTCCACGGGATCTTCTTAGCACGATCTACATTCCGGGAGAGTTTCAAGTCATTTGGAGTTGTTTTTCTACAGGGACAAGTGCATTGGGGTTTCATCTTTTCAGGAGGGTGAAACTCCCTTAGGAGGTTCATCAGTTGAAGGGGTTACACTTGGACGTTGGGTATGAAACTTATGGAGGAAGTCCCCACTACCCTAATCTACTAGTGGGCCGAGTTTAAACTCATTTGGAGCATCTTACCATCAGGGTCAAATTCTTGAGGGTTTCAGTCTTCATTTGGAGCATGGCACTCTTCAGCTAGAGGGTTTGACATCCAGATTTGCTGGGTATTGGTCTTCATTACTTATTCAGCCTTTGGAGGCTTCTTTTGTATTAGCAGAACATTTTGTAGAAGCTCATATCTATTGATTGTATGACCATCTGATGTTTATGCTAGATCGACCATCTATTGTTTTGATTCTGCATAATAAAAAGGTCAGATCTTGTTTGTGCTTCTATATATTGATTATGTTATGATCTTCATGTGTTGGATGAATCTTGTATGCACTTAATAACTCAATAAACACCATCACAAAAATAAATCAATAGTAGTTAGTGATACCAAGTGAAAAATTTGGCTTGGGATCATTAAATCCCATCATTAGCAAGAATACTGCAAATAACTAGAATAGGAGAGTATCCCCGTATTAGGAAAACTTTCCGTGAAAACATTAAACCAAGAATTTGGTTCAGCCTAAATGGTTTGTCAAGAAGGGATAGGATCATCTAGTCTGGAGGTTAAGGAAAGCGTTATATGGTTTGAAACAAGAACTGAGAACATGGTATATAAAGATAGATACCTTCTTTTATCATAATTGGTTTGTCAATAGAAAAAATGATCATAACTTGTATGTTAATAAAGATGAGAGAATAAAACATGATGAAAAGTCACTCAAGTGTATTTTTATTAGGTATTGTACTGATATAAAAGCACGAGAGGTCCATATTGAAAGCAAGTTGCTTCCAAATAGGTTACTATGTACCATAAATCATGATAGAGGTTGATCATGTGTTTCTTTGACTCCAAAATTATATGAAAACCTCACTCAAATCCCATGGCCACCACAAGTTGACACACAAATTTCATGTCCCCTATCATATTATCAAACATATTGGTCAATTTTCCTACAAACTGACACTTCCATCTCCATTCAAAATACATCTGGTGTTCCATGTTTTTTGTTTGAAGAAAGTGGTGGATAAGAATTGCAAGGTTTAAACCATCCTTCCTAAATTAGATGAACAATTTGTCCTCAATGTGCAAAAGCGTCACTTGCATGGTCGAACTATCAAAGAAGTCTATATCAAGTGGAAGGATATGTCTCTAGAGGATGAAACTTGGGAACCAATGACCATACTGCAACAATTCCCTCATATTCAACCTTGAGGACAAGCCTTGTTTTGAAGGACAAGGACATGTTAGGATCCAAACCTAACCCCTCTTAGTTGGTCATTAGCTAGCATGATATGTTTTCCATGTAATAAAGACGGACATTAGTTAATAAAGCCTATCAAAAATTTTTGAATAAGTCAATGTAAGAGGACCTAATCGAACCTTCTGCTTCTAGAAAGATCTTCCTCTAGAATGTTCTTTAGAATATAGAATTAGTATAAATAAGAGTATGAGGTATGATATATATTGTCTTGAGTGTGGAGGTTTTCTCACTTTCTTGAAATAAATGAATTATTTTTGTATTTCTCTCTCAATATTTTGGTGTTCCCTTGATAATTGTTAAATATTTCAGTTTTTGCATAATATATTACATTTGGTACCTTACAAAAAGTGGTATTAAAAAATATTAATAACAAAAATAAAATATTTCAATGTGCAACTTCATTAAAATAATTGTATATCAACTTTATATAGAGAGATAAAATACCGAGAGAAAAAATATTATTATATAGGTTCTTTATACTTAGTATGAGGCAAGTGTAATTCCTCCAATGCTTAATGTGAAATTGACATGTGGTATGTAAAAAAATATTAATAACTAAAAAATATTTCAATGTGGATCATAAATAAAATAGTTTAATGTCCACTTGAAATAAAATATTCCGATATATATATATATATATATATATATATATATATATATATATATATATTAAAAGTAAAAAATACATTTTTACCGTGAAAGGACTTTTGGGATATTAATAAAAGTATATTTAAATGTTGAGCATAAATAAAATATTTCAATGTCTAATTTTTCGTCCTAAGGTATTTGATCCCTCTAGAAGCATAAATCAAAATGGTAGAGGGAATCCATAGAGGTGTTGGATCTAGTTGCATTAATTCTAACAATCTTGTAATGATCTAATTAAATGTGCCATGTGCCACTAAAGATATTTACATTAATGATAAACAACCCTAAATTGTTATTTTAATTCTAATGATAACTTGATGAATAGTGAACTACACCAACCACCTACTCGATTTTATTTGATGAAAATAACTCTTTTACATTAAGTAAATATCCTCCCATGGTCCTTTTCAAAGAAGATGGTGGTGTACATTAATTACTTGACTAACTCATTAGAAAGTTAAAATAGGGATATTAGGTCAAATTCAGCTATCAATTTTTAATGAAATCTAGTAAAAAAATGTTGGAACTCCAAATTTGAGTGATTGAGTCGTATGATCAATATAGGTGTTAGCTGTAGTTGCATTAATTATAACGAACTTATAATGATCTAGTCAGATGTGCCATGTGCGACTAAAGATAATTACATTAATGATAAACAACTCTACATTGCTATTTTAATTATAATGATAACTTGACTACTAATGAACTATACCAACCACCGATTCGGTTTTATTTCATGTAAAGAACTCTTTTACATTATGTAAATATCATCGAGTGGTCCTTTTCAAAGAATATGGTAGTGTACATTAATTACTTGACTAACTCATAAGAAAGTTAAAATAGGGATATTAGGTCAATATTTATTGAAAGTTGGTAAAAAATTGTTGGAACTCGAGATTTGAGTGATTGAGTGGGTATGATCCATCGATGTGTTAGTTCTAGCTGCATTATTTCTAACGATCTTCTAATGATATATTCAATGTGCCACTAAAGATAAATTGTTATTTTAATTATAACGATAAATTTATGAGTAATGAAGTATACCAACCACCTAGTGGGTTTTATTTGATTAAAAGAACTCTTTTACATTAAGAAAATATCCATTAGCAAGATAGTGGTCTTTTTCGTAGAGGAAGATGGTGTACATTAATTACTTGACTAACTCATAAGAAAATGTATATTAGGTCAAAATAGGGATATTAGGGTGATAAATCCACTTATGTGTTCAAAAATACAATTTAAACAATAGAAAATGGTGATTTCACCTAGATCTATTTCACCATATGTGAAAAAGTCCAAAAAGTGGAATTTTTAGACAAGGACAGTTCAAAAGGGACCCATTATGTATAGAGAAGGACAACTAAAATCTAGTCATGCTAATGGTAGGTGCAATCCCGAGGTGATTTTGATATTAGCTAACAATTGTTCATACTGTATACATGACACATGGCACTTTAAAAACATAAAATAAATTAGATGTAAGTTCATTCATATGAGACATGATAGTTCCTCACCAACTATATTTCTTGTGATATTCTTTTTAGTTATATTCTTTGTTCCTTGTGATATCTCTAAGATTTTTTGAAGAAACCCATGTTATTAACCATTACACCAACTAAAGTTGTACAACATTTAAAAAATATGAATAACAAAAAATGTTTCAATACTAATCATAAATAAAATACTTTAATATATGCCATCAATTAAAATTATTTCTAACCCTTTTTCAATGGGTTAAATTTGACATGCAAGTTAATTACATTAATTATGCCGAAAGGCGAATACCTATTGGAAATGGGCACAATTAATCATCTTTTAACCTTAAATTATAATATGATGGCTACACATTGAAGATGTCGGTATATTATTAGTCGTCCTCCAAAATCAATGACTCAGATTTATTGTTGATAACTTCCTTGCATTTATGAATGCATTAGTTAACCTGTTTACTTTTTAACATTTACCTATTCATATTAAGAACTTACTGTAACATCATATGATTTCCACATTTAAATAATTAACCTTTGAGATTACCATGTTTAGCAGTTTAACAGGCAATCCCTCAACTTCATTCATGGAAATTACACATATTAGACAAGCCATGTTTCCATGCTCTCGCGGATTTTATCAACTGTACGCGTGTTTCGTCTACCTCGTATTTCCTCAGCTGTAATCCTTTCGGCGTTCACCAGCCGCGAGTTAGCGACTGTGCTAGTGATAAACAACCCTAAATTGTGATCATAATTATAACCATACATGATGAGCATGAGGAATGAACTATGCCCATGAGGGCTTATTGCATTAGCCAACGACTGTGTGAACCCATTCATTTAAAGGCTCGCTGATCCAGGTGGATATCGGGGGCCACCCACCTTTTCCAAATGGCTCAAAACAGTTTTCTGGCCATTTTGGCAATTTACTATTTTTAGCAAGTTTCCACTTCCGGGGCCATTTTGAGGGCCTAAATGATTTTTTTTCGAGATCGAGGTTCACAATGATAGACGAAGGCATATTGAGCCTCCAAAATGAATCTCCTCGATGATACCTTTCTAACGAGCTATCACACGCCTAAAACGGAGATCGTATGCAAAAGTTACGACCCCGGGAAGTTGATGCACCAACTTACCCAAATGGGGCCAACATGACTTTTGGCGCTTTATCTCCTAGGGTTAGGTTTTTGGATGTCTAGGACTTTTGGCATTCCCGATTATTGTAAAAAAGCCTCCAGAGCCTCATTGTAACCATCTTCTTGCGAATGCGAGTAGCCATCACATCTCTTCTCAGAGATAAGCTGCCACCATTCTAGCGAGTCTTTCACTCTGTATTTTTATAGTCTCTGTACATTTCTTTCATTAATAGAAATCATGTATTACTGTATCTCTGTGTTTATGGTTGCATCTCTGATATATTTATGTTATATTACTGGATATACGCGATATCTCTGTGCATTTCTTTATTATATCTCCGCTCTCATTTCGTGCCGAAAATAATCTCGATCACTCGCGATATGAGAAACATGGGTGGCTACCCGCGCCCCTTGCGTGGCGTCCATCTACATAGTAGGAGAAGGGAGTGGTGCCAAGGAAATTGACTGAGTGAAGATAACACCCAGCTTGGGAACGAAAATCTCAAATGCAAAGACAAACGTTGGCCAGACAACTGGAAGTTCTGTTTCAGAGGAGTACGCCAATGTATCTAAGAAAAATGGGTAGCCAAAATCTCAGATCCAATGGAGAGGACTCTCAAATGGCTTGACACCTTTGAATATGGGTAGCCGAAATCTCATATCCATGGGAGAGGACTCTCAAATGGCTTGACACCTTTGCTGGTGCATATGACCATGCGGCCTTCGCATTGTTTGTATCCCAAATCAGCTCAATCTCCAAACACCTTCTGCCTACCCTCCCATTTCCTCTCACCAAACCAATCTCACACCCCTTCTTCCACCCCCGACGACCCTAAATCTTTGCCTGGATCCCCACCTCCAACTCCACCATGGTTCTCTACTATCGGGTTGCCCTCCATGTGCAACTCCAAAGTTCAATGGCATCAGATATCAAAACCTACAGCCTGCACTGCCTCCCTAAGAATTGCACAGTGAGAAGGCTTTGCATGTGGTGGCATGATCAACTTCTATCATCATTGCATCTGAGAAATGATGATAGAGGTAGATCATGTGTTTCTTTGACTCCAAAATTATAAGCAAACCTCACTCAAATCCCATGGCCACCACAAGTTGACACACAAATTTTATGGCCCTTATCATATTATCAAACATATTGGTCAATTTGCCTACAAACTGGCACTTCCAGCTCCATTCAAAATACATATGGTGTTCCATGTTTTCTATTTGAAGAAAGTGATGGATAAGAATTGTAGGGTTTAAACCATCCTTACTAAATTAGATGAACAATTTGTCCTCAATGTGCAAAAGCGTCACTTGCATGGCCGAACTATCAAAGGAGTGTATATCAAGTGGAAGGATATGTCTCTAGAGGATGAAACTTGGGAACCAACGACCATACTACAACAGTTTCCACATATTCAACCTTGAGGACAAGCGTTATTTTGAAGGATGAGGGCATGTTAGGATCCAACCCTAACCCCTCTTAGTTAGTTATTAGCTAGCATGATATGTTTTCAATGTAATAAATACTGACATTAGTTAATAATTCCTATAAAAAAAAATTAAATAAGTCAATGTAAGAGGACCTAATAGAAGCTTCCACTTCTAGAAAGATATTCCTCGAGAATGTTCTTTAAAAGATAGAATTAGTATAAATAAGAGTAGGAGGTATGATATATCATGTATTGAGAGTGGAGGTTTCCTCACTTTGTTGAAATAAAGGCATTATTTCTACTATTTCTCTCTCAATATTTTGGTGTTCCCTTGATAATTGTTAAATATTCTAGTTTTTGCATAATATATTACATCTGGTACCTTACAACAAGTGGTATTAAAAAAATGTTAATAAAAAAAATAAAATATTTCAATGTGCAACTTCATTAAAATAATTTTATAGCAACTTTATATAGAGAGATAAAATACTTAGAGAAAAAATATTATTATATGGGTTCTTTATACTTAGTATGAGGGAAGTGTAATTCCTCCAATGCTTAATGTGAAATTTACATATGGTATTGAAAAAAATATTAATAACTAAAAAATATTTCAATGTGGATCATAAATAAAATACTTTAATGTCCACTTGAAATAAAATATTCCTATATATATATATATATATATATATATATATATT
>ML788319.1:1008343-1077282 GCA_009831015.1 Picea engelmannii
TTTACCGTGAAAGGACTTTTGGGATATTAATAAAAGTATATTTAAATGTTGAACATAAATAAAATATTTCAATGTCTAATTTTTCATCCTAAGGTATTTGATCCCTCTAGAAGCATAAATCAAAATGGTAGAGGGTATACATAGATGTGTTGGATCTAGTTGCATAATTCTAACGATCTTGTAATGATCTAGTTAAATGTGCCATGTGCCACTAAAGATATTTACATTAATGATAAACAACCTTAAATTTCTATTTTAATTATAATGATAACTTGATCAGTAATGAACTATACCAACCACCTAGTGGATTTTATTTGATGAAAATAACTCTTTTACATTAAGTAAATATCCTCGTTTTCAAAGAAGATGGTGGTGTACATTAATTACTTGAATAACTCATTAGAAAGTTAAAATGGGGATATTAGGTCAAATTAGGCTATCAATTTTTAATGAAATCCAGTGAAAAAATGTTGGAACTCCAAATTTGAGTGATTGAGTAGTATGATCAATATAGGTGTTAGATCTAGTTGCATTAATTATAACGAGCTTCTAATGATATATTTAAGTGTGCCATGTGTCACTAAAGCTAAATTGTTATTTTAATTATAATGATAAATTGATGAGTAATGAACTATACCAACCACCTAGTGGGTTTTATTTGATTAAAAGAACTCTTTTACATTAAGAAAATATCTATTAGCAAGATAGTGGTATTTTTTAAAGAGGAAGGTGGTGTATAGTAATTACTTGACTAGCTCATAAGAAAATAGATATTAGGTCAAAATAGGGATATTAGGGTGCTAAATCCACTTATGTATTCAAAAATGAAATTTAAACAATAGAAATGGTGATTTGACCTAGATCTATTTCACCATATGTGAAAAAGTCCAAAAAGTGGAATGTTTAGACAAGGCTAGTTTAAAAGGGCCTCATTATGTATAGAGAAGGACACCTAAAATCCAGTCATGTTAAGGGTAGGTGCAATCCCGAGATAATTATTATATTAACTAACAATTGTTCATAATGTATAGATAATATATGGCACTTTAAAAACTTAAAATAAATTAGATGTAAGTTCATTCATATGAGACATGATAGTTCCTCACCAACTATATTTCTTTTGATATTCCTTTTATTTATCTTCTTTGTTCCTTGTCATATCTCTAGGATTTTTTGAAGAAACCCATGTTCTTAACCATTAGGCCCATTAAAATTCTACAACATTTAAAAAATATTAATAACAAAAAATATTTCAATATTAATCATAAATAAAATACTTTAAAATATACAGTAAATTAAAATTATTTCTAATCCTTTTTCAAAGAGTTAAATTTGACATGGAAGTTAATTACATTAATGATAAACATGATTATAACCATAATATGATGACCATGAGGAATGAACTGTTCCCATGATGATGAGCATGAGGAATGAACTGTGCCCATGAGGGCTTACTGCGTTAGCCAACGACTGTGTGAACCCATTCATTTGGAGGCCCTTGATGTGAGAAACATGGGTGGCTACCCGCGCCCCTTGCGCCACATCCATCTATATAGCAGGAGAAGGAAGTGGTGCAAAGAAAATTGACGGAGCACACCGCCCAGCTCGGGAACAGAAATCGCAAATGCACAGACAAACGCTGGCCAGAAAACTACAAGACACCGCCCAGCCCGGAACAGAAATCGCAAATGCACAGACAAAGGCTGGCCAGACAACTACAAGTTCTGTTTCAGAGGAGTACGCGAACGTAGCTGAGAAAAATGGGTAGCCAAAATCATGGATCCACGGGAGAGGACTCTCAAATGCCTTGGCTCCTTCGCTGGTGCATATGACCAGGCGGCCTTCGCATTGTTTGGATCCCGAGCTCAGCTCAATCTCCAGACACCTTCTGCCGGCCCTCCCGTTTCCTCTCACCAGACCGATCTCACACTCCTTCTTCCACGCCCGGCGGCCCTAAATCTTTTCCCAGATCCCCACCTCGAACTCCACCACCGTTCTCCACTCTCGGGTTACCCTCCATGTGCAACTCCAAAGTTCAATGGCGTCCGAGAAGGTTCTGTGCTAGCGCCCACAACACCAGAAAACATTATTCGTATGTTGATCAGCATATCAGAGATCAAAACCTACAGCCCGCACCGCCTCCCTAAGAATTGCACAGCGAGAAGGCTTTGCATGCGGCGGCAACGATGCAGCTTCAGTTTGTTTTTCAAAATAACAACAACAAAAAAAAGTGGCATCGCCAAGTGTCTTATGTGGTTCAAAGGGAAGCGTATAATACAACAATCGCCCGCCGGTATGGGCAAAAGCAAGAGCACTAATAGGAGCCAGTGTTCTGGCTTTTGAAGAGATCGAGGGGCTATTATTGTATGATATGGTCATATGTAGCAGAGCCCATCTTTTCTTGATCCTGTTGTTATCCAACATCATTGCAGCTACATGCAAAGCCTTCTCTGCACCGCCCTGAATGCCATGGAACTGAAGAGGAACAAATGGGGGAACTAGAGAGCAGAAAACGGTGGTGTGGTTCGGGGTGGCGATCTGTAGGAGGATTTAGGGCCGGCGGGAGTGAGAGAAGGGGTCTGAGAGTGGTCGGGTGAAAGGAAACTGGAGGGCGGGCATAAGGTGGATAGAAATTGAGCTGAGCTCGGGATACATACAATTCAAAGGCAAACTGGTTATATGCAGGGGCGGCGTCTTCGACAGTGTTGAAGGTGCCAAGCCATTTCCGAGTCCTCTTCCAGGTATCTCTGATTTCGGCACCCCATTTCCCCCAATAAGCTGGCAGACTACTTTGAAGTGAAATTTGTAGTTGTCTGTACGCCTTTGCCTTTGCGTTTATGATTTATGTTTCGGAGCTGGTCTCGTGTCTGGGCTTCGTCAATTTCCTCGGCACGACTCCCTTTACCTACCATACTAGAGTATTTTCCCTTCTCATATCGCAAGCGTCTGAATGGGTAGGTTCACACTGCCCGGATGGGTTCAGGCTGCCATTACTTATCATGTTATTGTTATGATTAATTAATGTAATTAGCTTCCCTGACAAGATCATTACAAGCCCGTTACAATTAATGTGAGGAACTCTATTGATACCGTTTTTCGTTATCAGATGCCGAACATGTGGTATTTGTGTATATTCATCCCCATTGTATTGGAAACAAAAATGTCCTTTGGTGTCCAATTAATGACCATACATAGCTGTGGTTAATTACCTAATTCCTTCTTCACTGGAAGTTATTACTTATTGGCATTTTGACTCGTCATTTAGCTTGAACCTAGTTCTTCATTTCCAGAGCTTAGAACCATGTTTGGAATCCTTATAATATAGCCAGCTTTTTCAAGAGCATAGAACCATGTTTTGTAGGTATTTTTCTTCATTTCGAGAGGGTAGAACCATATTTGGAATGCTTATAATGCAGACAGCCTTTTGAAGAGCGCAGAACCATGTTTGCAGGTATTTTCAAACTAGACTATATTTATGGACATCTAACTAAATTTAACAATATAAGTATTATAGTAAGTTAATTGTGTAAAGTTTTTAATAAAGGGATTAATAAACAA
This sequence comes from Picea engelmannii, assembly GCA_009831015.1. Taxonomy (NCBI): domain Eukaryota; kingdom Viridiplantae; phylum Streptophyta; class Pinopsida; order Pinales; family Pinaceae; genus Picea; species Picea engelmannii. The sequence continues at coordinate 1,011,902 of ML788319.1, forward strand.
ATTTAAATGAATTTTTTGATAAAAAATTTAGAGGTGTGTTAAATTTTAGAGGTGTGTAAAAGTTTATTTTAATTTAAAATAATTTGATATTTTATAATGAGAAAGATAAAATTTTATTGTGATTTAAAATTAAAATTATTTAGAAGGGTTTCTACATTGAGATACATTTGAAAGGCGCTTTATTCTTATAAGAGTGAAGAGTAAATGTGAATGGAGGTTTATACATCAATGGTGGTTTATTGACATTAACTCAAGAGCATAAGTTCTTTCTTTTATTCATTTTCTTGGTTTCCTTCTCTTACTTATTTTATTTTCTTTTCAATATGATCACTTGACCACATATTCAAAAACTTCATTGTGTGAAGGGGAGGATTACAAAAATAGCCATAGAAAGTCTTTGTAAACATATCGAATAATTAGAGAAAAAGAAAGAGAGAGCAGAATCATTAGAGAAAAAGAAAGTAGAGAGAGAAGTGAAACTCCAAACAGAATTATAAGCAATGCTTGATACCATATTTAGATTGTTGAAAGACAATATTCAAACACACATAGATAATAGAATATTAGGATTCAAGATTCACATGAAAAAAATGCAGGATGTAAAAGAAGAATTGGAAAACCAAAAACAATCAACCCAAGAGGGAGAGGACAAAGCAAATTTGAACACGAGAGATAAGATTAATTTCGCCTTAATCAATTTGGAAAATAAATTGGATATCAAACTCATTAATACAAGAAATGAAAAAATACAAGAAATGAAAAAACAAAAACAACAACCTAATATGAAATGAGAAATTGCATAAAATTTCAAGATGAAATATATGATTAAAGAGATAGAAGAAAAGCTAAGTAAGAATTTCATAGTTTGGAAAATAAATTGGATATGAAATCCCTCAAAGAGGAAATGAATAAGTTAATATATTTGACAACAAAAGAGCGTGTACTAGAAGAAATAAAAAATAAATCACAGATTGAAACAACTTACATTAGAAGAAATAAAAAATAAATCACAGATTGAAACAACTTACATTACAGTAGCAAAATGTGACAAAATTTTAATATAATTTAAAATTAAAACTATGTAGAACTTTTAGATATGACAAAGTATATGATATTTTTAAATTTGTGGTGAATGTGAAAGGTTTATTTGAAGGTGAATTTGAATGTTGAAGGGTGAAGGGTTTTAACTTTGTTGTAAATTTGAACTCAATTTTATACATGTGGTAAATTTGAATGGCTAAGGGTTTCTACTCATAGTGGGTTTGTAACTCAATAAGAACTTCACCACATATTCCAAAACAAGAAATGGAAAAACAAAATTAATCAACCAAAGAAGGAAGGAGAGGTCTAAGCAAATCTCAACATGAGAGATAGATTAAGGAAATACAAGAAAAACTAACTAAGAATAAGAATGTGACCCTAATTAGTTTGGAAAATAATTTGGATATCAAACCCATCATTTTAGATATCAAACTCATCAAAGAGGAAATGAATAGGATAATAGAGTTTTAAAGAGGCTTAAAAAGATGAGAACAATAATCAAACATAAATATAGGTTCATTCGTGTCAAATTAAGCTATAATGACCATGAATATGACATACTCAGTAAATCTCCAAGATTAAAAGGGTCAATACTATATATAAATGAATTCCTCATTCCAAAAGCTATGAAAGGAAGTTCAAAAGGTAAAAAATCCATAAAAGAAGGAAAGTGGGAAATAATTAGAAATAGAAAATATATTGTTTGTTATAAAGACAATTATAATAACAAATAGGAATTTGGGAGGCATAAATAAAATTCTAAAGAATTCTAAGTAATTTGTTACCTTCTTCATGTAGGATTGACTTGGACGGTCTCAATAGAAGTTAACCCTCATCATTATTATAAGGTTTTTAAAAAAGTTATTCAATTTATTAAATAGAAATTTACCTTTTTTTATAAGTTTATTTACATAATAAAGAGAAAATTATTAGAATTAAAAAAAAAAATTATCACAAAAATTAACAATTTCACACATAAATTAACATTTTTTAAAATAAATAATCATTCATACATTAGTATTGATGGTTATTATAAATTCCAAAATAAATTTATAAAAATTAATTAGTATCTTATTATTATTTATCCCATCTTTATGATCTCCACTAAAAGAAATGACCAAGTTGCAGCAGAATGGAGACAAGTAGTTGGACTATATGAGTTTAATTCAACTAAGTAAAAACCCAATTTTCAGATTTCTAGGAAGGAGGGCCATACATGTGTCACGACTTAGGAAAATTCTATAAGCCATGACAAGAAGGAATGGGATGCCATTGGGAAGGGATGTGATTACATTGTAAATCACATAACTCCCAATTTTTCAAGAGAGCCACTTAGGTCACAACTTCTCTTGGATTTGACGGAGTGAAGGAAGTTTCTTGCTCTATTCTATGGTTGGGAGGAACGGTCTCCTAAATGTATCTTTTCTCTAAGAAAACTACAATTTACAAGTTTTTGTATTGATATTATTATATTTGTTTTGCAGTGCATGTATTTTATTGAAAATTATTATTTTACTTCATTATGTTTCTATCCAAATGAACTTTTATGGTAAGATGTTGGATATTTAAACTTTTTCGTTTTAAACTATTGAAATTAAAAAAAATTATAATAAGCTTGAATGTGGATTTTGGTGCATATGTCAAGCATTAACAAAGACTAATCATATTGCTTAATCATAATAGAGACATAAGAGAGATAATATAATTTTGATTGGAATAAAATTAGTCAAGACCAGAGGAAGAAAAATTATCTCATACAAAATCTATACAACATTTTTATACCCAAATATAGAATGATATTGAATACAATATTTATATAAGATAACTACCAAGACTTATAAATTATCAAAATTCAATTATAGAACATGTATGGTTTATCTAAACCAAAACATTCCCAATATTATGATGAATATGATAGAGTGATGTTTAAAAAATATTAATAACAAAAAATATTTCAATACTAATAATAAATAAAATACTTTAATATATATGGTCAATTAAAATTATTTCTAACCCTTTTTCAATGAGTTAAATTCGACATGGAAGTTAATTACATTAATGATAAAAAAACCTAAATTGCTATCATAATTAAGTGGAAAGACGTACACCTATTGATAATGGGCACAATTAATGATCTTTTAACCTTATTTAACCTTAAACCCTAATCTGATGGCTATGCATTGAAGATGCTGGCATATTCTTAGTCCTCTTCCAAAATCAATGGGTCAGATTTATTGTTCATAACTTTCTTGCATTTATCAAGACATCCGTTAACATGTTTACTTTTTAACATTTACCTAATCACATTAAAAAATTACTGTAAGAATATGTAATTGCCAACCTAATGCAGCCAAATGGATCCGTGTGGTATGAAGGTGAAGCACGTAAGGGTAAGCTCTTATGTATGGAGAGAGCCTGCTTCCACGAATCTTTCTCGCTTGAAAATTTCGGTACAGCTCTACGCTCGTTTTCTCAAACGATTTACGGTCTGGCCCAGTGCACCAGAGATCGATACTCCACTGCACACAATGTCTATCATACTCGATCGATAAAATATTCAAATCTTATACAGGATATGCAGGAGTTCAGTACTGGAGTCAAAGCTGTATAGTGCGTTATGAAATATATCCTTTCTTTAATTCGACTGTGCTTTTACCACACTTTGCTGGAGGGCTGAAGCAGGTCAAGTCTTAATCGTATGCGTGTTCGTAATTCCGAGAAGATTGAAGTCTGCCATATTATTTCACACGTAGATGATATTAGCTGCTAGATATTACAATCAAGTCTTAATCGTATGCGTGTTCGTAATTCGGAGAAGATTGAAGTCTGTCATATTATTTCACACGTAGATGATATTAGCTGATATTATTTCACACGTAGATGATATTAGCTGCTAGATATTACAATCAAGTCTTAATCGTATGCGTGTTCGTAATTCGGAGAAGATTGAAGTCTGCCATATTATTTCACACGTAGATGATATTAGCTGCTAGATATTACAAGTTATTAGCTGCTAGATATTACTAGCACAGCCGCGAGTTGGCGGCTGAGAACGCCGAAAGGGCGCACAGCTGAAATCCGTGGCAATCCGTGGTGAAAATGATGAGGAAAGACAGAAAATGAAACGCACAGGCAGTAAGAAAATGAAACGCCTGGACAATTGAAGAAATCTAAATGGTAATTGAAGAAATCTAAATGGTAATTTGAAAGGCTAATCATTTAAACGTGGCAATCACATAGTGCTACAGTAATTTCTTAATATGATTAGGTAAATGTTAAAAAGTAAACAGGGTAACGGATGCATTCAGAAATACAAGGAAGTTATGAAGAGTAAATCACATTCATTGATTTGGGAGGACGACTAAGAATATGCCAGCATCTTCAATTGTTAACCATCAGATTACAATTTTAGATTAAAAGCTGATTAATTGTGCTCATTGTCAATAGGTATACGCCTTTCGGCGTAACAAGTTATTAACGGCGCTGCACATACCCAGGGGGGTTTGAGCTCGAAGCGCGCTCTAGAATGTATCTCGAAATAAAAGATGAACCACCACTGCCACTAGAAATATGATTATGATGAATCATCACAGCTACAATAATAACTATGCAGGTTATGGAAATATGTTCGATTAAACTAGTAAAGAAAAGTACGTTTTTGAACTCGGGTTCTATAGGTAGTAAGAGATTTATAAAATGAATTCATTTTATTTTCCATTTTATTTACTGAGACAAAGATCAAATTTTGAATTGTAAATAGAAAACACATTTACATTTATTTTATCTTTCTAAAAATTTAATAAATTTTATTTATCACATGGTAATAAATTTATACTTGTTTTATTAAAATTAGGTTTAATAAATTAAAAATGCTTTTAGGTGTTCATCAGCCACAATTATGTGGCTGTGCTAGTTATAACCCTAACATGATGAAAATGATGAATAAGCTGTGCCCAAGAGGGCTTAATGCATTAGCCAACGGATGTGTGAACCCATTCATTTAGAGGCCCTCGATGTGAGAAACCTGGGTGCCTACTCATGCCCCTTGCACCGCGTCCATCTATATAGTAGGCAAAGGGAGTGGTGCCAAGGAAATTGACGGAGTGGCAGACACCGCCCCGGCTCAGGAACGGAAATCGGAAATGCAAAGACAAAGGCTCTCCAGACAACTACAAGTTTTGTTTCAGAGGAGTCCGCCAACGTAGCTGAGAATAAATGGTAGCCAAAATCATAGATCCACGGGAGAGGACTCTCAAATGGCTTGGCACCTTCGTCGGTGCATTTAAACAGGCGACCTTCGCATTGTATGGATCCTGAGCTCGGTTCAATCTGTACCCACCTTCTGCCAGCCCTCCCGTTTCCTCTCACCAGACCGATATCACACCCCTTTTTCCATGTCCGTCGGCCCTAAATCTTCACCCAGATCCCCACCACCGTTCTCCACTCCTTGGTTACCCTCCATCTATAACTCCTCAATTCAATGGCATCCGAGAAGGTTCAGTGCTAGCGCCTGCAACACCACGCATCATTATTCTTATGTTGATCAGTATATGCGAGATCAAAAGCTACTGCCCGCACAGCCTCCCTAATTAAGCAAAAAGGCTTATACCTATTGACAGTGGGCACATTTAATAGGTTTTTAGTGCTTAATTAGTTTTGTATGGACAAGATTAAATATTGATGGAATATTCTTAGTTGTCCCAATAAATCAATGGTTCTAATTTCAACCACTAACTTCCTCACTATTATAAAGGCATCCGTTTACGTGTTTATTTTTTTACTTTTACTTAATCATATTTAAAATTTACTATGGTGGCTAGCTGATTGCCACCTCTGAGTGATTAGCAAAAATTAAGATTTTGTTAAAAAATGGAGAGATGTGAATATGAAATGCAGCCATTTATGACCATGTGCAGAGGTGCGTTTCATTTTCTCTGGACCAGACGAAACCTCTCTGTCACATCCTACCATTCTCAAGAAGCGTTTCAAAACCAAGTTCACGCAATAACAGAAGGATAGAATGCTCGACTTTGCAGAGAAAGTAGGATGCACAATCCAAAAGCATGACGAACAGGTTGTGCAACAGTTCTGTCAAGACATCGGTGTGAAAAGACGCATGTTTTGTCTTGTATGCGGATGTTACCTTAATATTTACACTACTAGGCACTTAACTTTGTAATAGTTTTTATAAAGTTGTTTCAAGTGGTTCTTTTATTAAAGCGATGTTTTAATAAAGTGTGTCTTCTATATTAAAAGTGACTTTATTTTTACGCTGAAAGGCATATACCTATTGACAGTGGGCACATTTAATAGGTTTTTAGTGCTTAATCAGTTTTGTATGGACAAGATTAAATATTGATGGAATATTCTTAGTTGTCCCAATAAATCAATGGTTCTGATTTCAACCACTAACTTCCTCACTATTATAAAGGCATCCGTTTACATGTTTATTTTTTTACTTTTACTTAATCATATTTAAAATTTACTATGGTGGCTAGCTGATTGCCACCTCTGAGTGATTAACAAAAATTAAGATTTTGTTAAAAAATGGAGAGATGTGAATATGAAACGCAACCATTTATGACCATGTGCAGAGGTGCGTTTCATTTTCTCTGGACCAGACGAAACCTTTCTGTCACGTCCTGCCATTCTCAAGAAGCGTTTCAAAACCAAGTTCACGCAACAACAGAAGGATAGAATGCTCGACTTTGTAGAGAAAGTGGGATGGATAATCCAAAAGCATGACGAACACGTTGTGTAGCAGTTCTATCAAGACATCGGTGTGAAAAGACACGTGCTTAAGGTCTGGATGCACAACAATAAGAACATGTTAGGGAAAAAGAGTGATTAATTGCGTTGATCCTGCAGACTTATCTATGATTTTCGAGCATAACACTTAGGCAATTTGTTGTTTCTCCTCTAATTCCTTTCTAGGTATGCAAATTTGTGTTTCACTCGCTGTACAAGATAGGTTCATGTAGCTTATGAAAATTTTATTGTTCTTTTGTTCTGTGTTTTTTTCGATTATCAACTTTACACTAGGTTGGTGCTATTAAGTGAAACCTTTCAGTGTTTACCAGCCACAAATTTGCTTACCAGCCACAAATTTGCAGTTGTGCTAGTCATAAAGCACTTATGTAATAAAGTGTAAATCACTTTAATTTAATTTAAACATTTAGGAGGGAATGGATCATGACGTTTGATCTTGAAAAAGAGAAGATTTGATCTTGGCCTTTGGATCTTGTTGAGAAGACATGGGGAGAGGATTGAGGGAGATTTTTTGAGTAAGCTTGAGAGAGGAAAGTGAGCAGTAAAGAGGGCACATTTTTTAAGGAAAGAGGGCACAAATCTCGAGAAAAATGTTTCTGTGAATTTTTCGGCCGAATTTTTTTTCTATTATGGGAGGTCGTATTGTACAAATTCCTATAGTCCGTACAATTTCATACAGTCCGTACAATCATACGAATTTGGTACAGAAATCGGGGCATTTCAGGTACAATTTTCGAGGCAAATTTTAGAATTTGTGTGGTTGTTTCTGGGTTGTACAGAATAGTCCATACAACTGACTGTGCCATAGAAAATGTGGCACAAAGGAGGCCATACAATAGTATGGTTTTGGCACGGAAAATGAGGCAGATTTATGTGGGACATATTTGGTGCTGTGAGATATTTTCCTTGGCTGGAAATGTGGTTTTGTTGCTGATTTGTACTTTTTTGAAAGTTGAATAATAGATCTCTCTCTTTCTCATTGTGTTTCCCCACATTGGGGTTTTCTATGGCATTTTCTTAAATTTCTATGCGTTATGGGTTGTTGTCCACTGTATTATTTCCACTGTTATTTTTCTTAATAATGTGTATTTCTGCTTATGTAAATTTTTGAATGTGAGGTTATGCATTTCTGAAATTTATGAAGACAATTATCTCTAGGTTTCTAAGTGTTTGATAGAATATTAGCTTGCTGATTTTTTGTCATTAAAAATTTACATGGTATCAGAGCTTTGTCTCTGACAGTGGGCAGTGTGATATTTGGGCAGAAAGGTGTGATTTTTTTCCTTGACTTGTGACAAGGAATATGGTTGAAAGAATTAGATATGAGGATTGGTTGGAGGGGATTTCCAACTACTTGCAGTGGAAGGTTCATTTGACATCCGTTCTCAATGAGAACAAAATTTATAGCTATGTCAACTCTGTTGTGGAAGCTCTCGTAGCAGATCCTATTGCTTTGGACTTGTATGAGATCAAGGAAGCCAAATATCAGAGGATTGTTCTGGATGGGGTGAAGGATCACCTTATCCCACACTTGGTTGAGAAAAAAACTACCAAGGAGATGTGGGATGCACTTAAGAACTTGTTTGAGGCGAAAAACAAGAAGCGAAAGATGGCCTTGAGAGCTAAGTTGCATGATACCAACATAGGGAAGGAGGAGAGTGTCTCTTCTTATCATACCTAGGCTACTCAAGTGAAAGATGAGCTGGCAGTTGTTGGAGAGGTCATTACGGATTCTGAGTTGGTGAGAATAGCCTTAAATGGCTTCACCAAAAAATGGGAGGTCTTTGTGAAGTGCGTGGTGGGATGTGAGCATCTACCCGATTGGAGCAGACTGTCAGATGATTTCACTTAGGAGGATATCCAAGAAAGATCTCAAAGTAGTGATCAGAAGATAGACATAAATGACGAGAATGTTGCTCTTGCAGCAAAGAGCAAGAAAAAAGAAATTTTTTGAAGAGACCTAAGTAAAGTCAAATTCTATTGTTGTAACGAGTTGGGGAACCTTGCCTCTAATTGTCCTGAGAGGAAGAAGAAGAAGAGGGAGTCAAAGGGGCCTGAGACAGCTGCTACAACATCCATGGAGGAGTTTTCTTCAAAGTTTGATATGGAATTTTCTTTGGTTACCCCAGTTTCTAGTGTCGGAAATGGAGGATTTGGAGGTGATGTTAGAAGGATTGTGGATAGTGGAGTGTTGGATCGCCAAAGTACCATCTTTTTACCAACCTTTCACTTCACTTTCAATTCACTTTCACTTCACTTTTAACCATATTTCGCTTTCCCATACACTTACATTAAACCATTTTCATGATTACATCAGTTTTATACATATTATTTTCCAATGCATATATTATAGTGTTTTTGAGTGAATTTATGATTAAATATTGGAAAAATGACATGTTTACACTTATATATGAAAGTGTGATGAGTTTCATGATGCTTATATGAAAGTATTTGAAGACTCCAACCAAGTCAAACTTGAACATCAAGCCTCAAATTAAAATCCTCTTCAACCCCTTGAAGATTTGATGAAGATTTGGATATTTACACAAGTATCTTGGATGGAGATTAATCATGAAGGAGAGATTTGTGAGAGGATTTGTAGAGATATCACTTGATAGGTGTGAGCACATGGTTGTAACCAAATGAGACATTTGTGGATCTAGGAGAGATTTGTGGATCTAAGTTATCTTAAATGTTTGTATAAATAGGAGTGCCTCTTCCATTTCAAAGGGAGGACTCGTGGAGCATTGTGTCAAACTTATGGTGCAATAAGAATCAAGATTTATTTTCACATCAATTTCCATTCTCTAGTTTAGATTTAGAATTCATTAGTTTATGTGTTACTTTGTTCTTGGGAGAATTGAGCTCACTCCAAATAGATCATCGTATCATTTTCTTCTTGTTCTAATGCTTTGAATAGGTTTATATGGTTTATTGTTTTTATTAGAATTATTTGATGATCTTGATTTTTGATAGGTTTTTTGAAACATTACGAAAAGACCTCCTGTAATGAAGCTATTGCTTTCATACCTACAACAACTAAGGCTTTTTAAGTGTATTTATTTTCAATGCATGAGTGTTTACTTGATGATCTAGATTGTTGATAGATTTTTTGAAACATCATGAGAGGACCTCTTGTAAGGGAGCTAGTGTTTTCTTTCCTACAACAACTAAGTCTTATTAAGTGGAATGAAAGAGTTAGGATTTGATTGAATTTTCTTAGATTAGAGTTCGATGCCTACTCCTACATATATTTTGATGGCATCATCACAAGGTTACGAGCATCCCTAGTTGATAATAAATGAAATCCATTTAAGCAATTGAATTGCCCAACATTTTGGCACCGTTGTCGGAGATGGTGCTAAGGGATTAGGCATTAGGAATTTAATTCAGTATGTTTTCTTTGGTTTGATTAATGCAAATAAAATAGCTAACTCATGACGAAAGGACAACTTGGTGACAACAGGATCTTAGTAACATGAGAGAGTTATACATGATTGTTTTTAGTTTTTTTTTTCTTTATGTTTGTTTTCATAAAATTTCATTCATTTCCCCATAATTTTCATTTGGTGGTGTAGTAAGAGCCACCTAGTTTACTAAACATTGGTAGGAATATATACAGGAAAAAGGGACATGCATCAAGGAGGAAAACAAGTGGAGTTTCAGGAGCTAAGCATTTGTGATCTACTTAAGAGGTAATTTTTTCTTAACATGCTTTTTACGTTGCAGAATTCAAATATTTAAAGCGTCGCTAGGTTCCTGAGTATGCTCTCTTCTTGTGCCTAGTTGCGATCTAGAAGATCGGAAAGAAAATTTGGAAATAAGTTAGTTATGTAATGTATATTCCTCATTTGACATTTTCTATCATTTTTGCGACAAAATTTCATTAATAAATTCAATGCTTAAAAATCGAAAAATGATGAGCCTAGGATGTCTACGGATTGAGCAAATAAGTTTTTACTTTCCACTATAGGAATATTTTATTTTTTATTTTTCTTTTAAATAAAAAAATAGATAAAGTTAAGAAAAATAATAAAAAGAAAAAGAAAACATAAACATAAGTTAAAAACATTAAAAAATTTAAACTAGTTTAATACATTTGTTTAAATAAACTATGTAAAGTTTATATATATATATATATATATATATATATATATAAAGAAAACTAATTAAAAATAAAAACCTTATTAAAAATAAAAATACATAAAACAAACCCACGACACAAAACAAAATAATAAAAACTTAAAAAAAACAAAAACAAACATAACATATAATTTAAAAAATACATTGTTTTTAAAACAAAACAAAAAAAATTAGATATATAAAAATTAGAAAAATAAAACATAATTAAAGAAAAATAATAATAAAAAAACTATGCGCAAGACCTACATAGGTTATGTGCATTGGCATAATAAATAAAACTTCCCTTTAACCGTACATCTATCTGACACGCATTGGTGGGGCTATGTTGAGTTATGCTCGGTCAAGAGTTCAATGTCATTGCTCAACTTCGGCCTTGTGTAAAACCTCCAATATGCATTTGCTTGGGCTTCGGCATTGATCAAAACCATCATAAAATGATAACCCTCCATTTGGACCAAACCTTCGAGCTCTGCAGAGATGGAAAACAATTGTTTATGCATTGGTAGGTCGACAGTTCAGATCCATGGACTGTTGAGATTTTTTCGGGTAGTTAAAATTGCATTAAAATAAAAAAATCTTCGGCTTACAATTCACAAGTGACATGTGGAAAAATGGGTTGGCACATCTGTTTGTTAATGAGGATATTGCGTGTTCAATCTCAACCGATTCTCCATTTTAAAACTCGTTTCAATTTTTTTTAATTTAAATAGATTTATTTCTATTAACCTTCCCAAGTCAAGCGTGTAGTCTAATATTTGGATCATTTGATTACCAACTTCGAGGTCAATGGTCCAATTCATCTTGACACTTCCTTTATTACACTTGTCACAAGAAACCACAGGTAAATATTTTATTCTCATTTCTTATTATAAGTTATATTAATGGTATGTTGGTGAGTTATTTTGTTCGATCGATAGAGGACATGAGTTCAATCCTTGTGAATACTCTAATTTTTTAAACCATTCACAATAAATCAATTTAAATATATGTATTTCTATTCTAACTAATAAGTGATATGTTTGATACAATAGTAAAGTGTTTGGTTTGTTTGGATGAGGTAACAAGTTTAATTCTTATATCTGACCATTGCATGTTGAATAAACCATTTTCTTTTTGGAGGTAAATTGAGGCTGCCACATGGAAGTTGTCGATTGACCCATGTGGCAATCCTATTCACACATGTGACAACCCAATCACCTTCCATGTGTTCATCCTTGGTGTTTCCATGTGGCATCCCTGTGCAACATTTTTATTGTTTCCTAAAACCTTCAGAACACAATAATTTTCTCATACAAAGTTCATTTGAAGTAAAGAAAGTGTCGTTGGAAAGCTCTACGCAATAGAGGAATTATTATCAACATTTGAGGATATCAATTTTTTGGTCATTTTTTTAATTTTATAACCAATATACTTCAAAAATTTCTTAAGAACATCATATCATTAAAAAATGCTTCTAATATTTTGATTTGGCTTTTCAATCACTGAAATTGAACATCAAACGAAAAAGTTATCAAAGAAACATTGAAGGGTAGTCCAAGGTGCAGCACTTCCTGACATGTAAAAAGTGCATTTCATTTTATTTCTTTTCCTTGGATTTGTTCTATTTAGCACTATTTGTGAATTTTTGCATATATATCGGATGAAGAAAGACTGATCACCTCTATTCTTCGATAAACTCACGTTTTATTTTAGGTCAGTGCTAAGTTTTTTTGCAGGTTCTGGGATGATGAAGAAGACAAATTTATGCACTAGTGGTTTTCAAAGACCACATACTCTTGATAAAAGCATGTCCCAATGAAATCATGAAGAAGTCAATATCATTATATTTCAGACGATATCCATCATACCATTGTTGTAGTGTACCTTTTCACTACCGAGGTTTCCAAACCTCTTAGTTACCATTCTATACATGGATTTTTACATAATTCATACAGACATTATAAGCTCATGCATTTAAGCAATTAAACACACTTAAATCTCAAAGTAAAATATATAATTTGTTGCTACAATTAAACAAGCCATAGCATTCAACAGTAATTCATTTACATAGTGGAAAACATGATACATAAACAACATGGTCATGCACAACATAATTAAAGCATAATTCAAATACTTATCTTTTAACAGCTGTAGAAATCAACGACCAAGTGCAGGCCTTCCACGAACCTTCCAACCTTAGACCATACTGTTCATAAGCTCAACAGTGGGTCACCCTCGAGCTAGGACCGAGCTCCACCCCAAGGCAAGGAATCCTAGGCTCGGCTGAGGTTACAGGGAATTCATTCATACACAACCACCAGGAAGAACGCTCTCCAGGAATCTCCCACGCTCACTCCCCATAGACCCTCATTCCCCACATGCCTGTTCCACCCCAGGAGAGTGCACCTTCTCTGTCACCTAGACATTCCTTCGGCTGCCAGTCTCGCTTACCTTGGCTTACAGGAACAAACCGGACCGGAAGTCTCTGGGCTCTATGTCAGCTACAGGGTTCCTTCCAGGAGTTGTCCCCTCCCTCTGCGCACTCTCTCACTTGGAGGGAGTCGATCACAGGCCAACAAGCCTCACGCAGTCCAATACTGCATGGTCACAACAACCCACAGGGAAAACAGACACAGGCTTCCCAAACTGGTTCAACAGTCACAGGATGATCTAACGGTCCTGATTTCGAAACAGGGACTCCACGCACAGGCTAGCTCAGCTTCCCCAAATAACAAAGATCCTTCCACTCAAATTTAGCACATGCTTTCCGTTCAGGGAATGCGCACACAGGTTTTCTCACAGACAGACACAGAATCCATAGCTCTGGACAGGGGTGTACACAGATTCCTCTAGACAAACACCAACTTTCTTTTCTGTATCAGAATTACACGAGGGTCTCTTACTGACTGGATTCCCTTGATTCCTCTCAGGACAGTCGGATCCAATGGATGAGAACCCCCCCCTCATGGCTTACTTCGTATGTTTTATTTGCATGCACCAGGGTTGACACTTGTCACCTTGGGAACTGCATGCATTCCATCCGTACGCCTTCCTCCCACCACTTGAGAAATCACGTGTCCTTCCAAAATAACATAGTATAAAACCATATGATGCACATATCTTTTTGAAATAATAATAAAATATTATTTCCAGGTTTAAGCCACTAGGCTCATCACTCAGCCCCTTTCCCACCTTTCAGCACCTAGTTCCTTTCCCACTCTGTGGACACTCAGTCCCCCATCACTCATTCATCGTGGTCGGTCTGCACCTGGCAGTGTTTATATTTTATTGATTATTCTGCATACATACAAGTACAACAACAGGCTCCTGGCCTTCGAACACTTAGGATTCCTAGCCTAACAAACACATAAGCCTTTTAGCTTATACAAAACTTGGCTCACCAGCCTATAGAACACGTTTACAATTCATTGCATATATCATGATCTATAACGGGGCTCGGCCTTGGGGACACTACAATCCCCCTCCCCTTATTTTTGCACTGTGCTAAGTGCAACTTACACTGCCTCTGTGTGTCCTTCAAAATTTTCAAAAAGATGCAGTTACTCTGCCCGCATAACTTCTTCATGCTCCCATGTCGCTTCCTCAGGACCGTACCAGGTCCACTGGACCTTTCCAATCCCTATAGCTCAATTCTGGAGCTGCTTGTTTTTCCTGTCCAATATGCACACAGGATGCACTTGCAGGACACCTTCTGGCTCCACTTGAATCACAGTCCAATCGATAACATGATTAGCATCAGGTACATATTTCTTAAGTAGTGAAACATGAAACACATTATGTACAGTCATAGATGCAGATAATGCAAGCATGTATGCAACTGGCCCAATCCTTTCTAGGATCTCAAATGGCCCACAAAATCTTGCTGCCAACTTGGCGCAACTTCCCAATTTCAGGGAACTCTTGTTAGTTTTCACTTTCAGGAAACTATGGTCACCCACTTTCAATTCTCTATGGGTTCTGTTACTATCACCATAACTTTTCTGCCTATCCTGGGCAGCTTTCAGATTCTGTTTGATTTTTATCATTTGATCTTCCATCTCTTTGAGTAGTTCAGGTCCAACTACTGTTCTGTCAGCTGGATTATCCCAGCTTACTGGAGTGTTGCACTTTCTTCCATAAAGTGCTTCGAATGGGCTCATCTTCAGAGATGTATGATACCCATTATTGTAGGTGAATTCTACCAAATGCACGTAGTCTTCCCACCTTGATGGTTTATCCATCACATACATTCTTAGCATGTCTTCTATTACTCTATTTACTCTCTCTTTCTATACATCAGACTCGGGATGATATGTTGTACTCAAGTTCAGATTTGTTTTGAATCCTTTAAACAGTCCTTTCCAGAAATTCGAAGTGAATTTCGGGTCTCTATCAGACACAATTGTCTTAGGAACTCCATGCAAGCATGCAACTTCTTTTAAAAAGATATTAGCAACATCTGCTGCTCTGTGGGTGGTTTTTAGTGGAATAAAATGGGCAGTTTTAGTAAGCTTGTCCACCACCACCATGATTGAATCATGATGCTTGCTTGTTCTGGGCAATCCTGTGATAAAATCCATTGTTACCACATCCCATTTCCACTTAGGAATAGGTAAAGGTTGCAATAACCTTGCTGGGTGTCTGTGCTCAGCCTTGACCTTCTGGCATTCCATACATCTGGCGATGTATTCAACAATTTCCTTCTTCATACCTGGCCAAAAATAATGGTTTTTGACTGCTGCCACAGTCTTCTGATATTCAGGATGTCCAACATAAACCATGTTATGCATCTCCTTTAGAATTTCCATCTTCAACTCTTGGTCATTAGGTACATACACTCTGTTTTTATACAGAAGTAAACTATCAGTTCCCAAGGTGTAACTTTCCTTGGTGTGTGGTTTCTCATGCTGCTGTAGCTTTGCTACAAGTTTTTTGTACTGCAAATCAACATTTGCAACTTCAAGAATTCTGTCTTTCAACTCAGTTCTGTACATGCTAATGGTTGTATCATGTAATTCATGCACTTTTCTGTTGAGTGCATCAACCACTTTATTGTCTTTCCCTTTGATATGCCTGATATCAAAGTTGTATTTGCACAGAAATTCCATCCATCTAATTTTCCGGGCATTTAAAGTTGGCTGATCAAATAAATACATCAGACCATTGTGGTCTGTTCTTAATTCAAATTTCTTTCCCATGAGGTAATGTCTCCATTTCCTCAATGCATGTACAACTACTGCTAGCTCTAAATCATGAGTGGCATAATTCTTTTCATTCTCTTTCAGCTTTCGGGATTCATAACAAATTACAGATCCCTATTGGCTGAGAACTCCTCCCAGCCCTTCCTTACACGCATCCGTGCACACTACGTAATCCTTACTTGGATCAACAATATTTAGGATTGGAGCACTAGTGAGCAGTTTCTTCAGTTGCTGGAAGCTGCTCTCACATTCATCATTCCACTGAAATTTCTTCTCCTTCCTTTGCAAGGAAGTGATAGCATGCGCTATTCTTGAGAATCCGGCTATGAACCTCCTATAGTAGCCTACCAGACCCATAAAGGATCTAACTTCTATCACATTTCTTGGCGCTGGCCACTCTTGAATGGCATGTACCTTCTCAGGATCCACAACGATCCCCTCCTCGGATATAATGTGTCCCAAGTAATGGATCTGCCTTTGGTAAAATGAGCACTTGCTCAGTTTTGCATACAACTGGTGTTCTCTCAACACCTGCAACACCATTCTAAGGTGTTGCTCGTGTTCTTCCTCTTTCTTGGAATACACCAAGATATCGTCCAAGAAGACTATGACAAACATGTCCAGATAATTTCTGAACACTCCATTCATTAAGCACATGAAGACATCAGGTGCGTTGTACAGTACAAACGGCACCACAATGAACTCATAATGACTGTACCTTGTTCTGAAGTCGGTCTTGCTGATGTCTTCATCTTTTATCCTCACTTGATGATATGCAGATCGAAGATCTATTTTCGAAAATACTTTTTCACCCTTTAACTGATCAAAAAGATCATCAATCCTTGGCATAGGATACTTGTTCTTGACAATAACTTTATTCAACTGTCTAAAGTCAATGCACAGCCTCATCATCCCATCTTTCTTCTTCACGAATAGGAATGGGGCTCCCCACGGTGACACGCTAGGATGAATGCAACCTTTCTTTAATAGCTCTTCGAGCTACAGTTGCAACTCTTTCAGCTCTGGTGTGCTCATCCTATAAGGATCTTTCAAAACTGGAGCTGCTCCAGGCATTATATTTATAGAAAAGTCAATGTCCCTCTTCGGAGGTAGTCCAAGCACCTCCTGAAACACGTCCTCAAACTCTTTGAGAACCCTGTGGTCTTCCAGATTCAAGACCAAATTTTGGAATACTTCTTCCACCCGGGCTGCAAATAATTGACATCCTTTCTGGTAACATTTCTTCAGCTGCATGGCTGAGATTTCTCTAACAGCCACGGCTCTGGGAATTCCTTGGATTGTTACCAGATTTCCTTCTTCGTCCAGACATGTGAATCTCTTATTACGACAATCCAGAAGGGCATGGTGTTGGTCCAACCAGTCCATCCCAATTAAGTAATCATATGAGCCAAAAGGTAGAATGTTCAATTCATCCTTAGTGCTCATTCCTTTCATGTCCACTGAATAGGACTTAACCAATTCAGTGACCTTCCTCTTGGTCCCTGTGGCTAACTGCACTAACCAAGACTTCTCATGTTTTCTCTTCGTTAGATGCAAACTTTCCACCACCCTAGGATCTACATAACTATGGCTAGCCCCTGAATCAATCAAAATAACAAGTGGTCGGTTGTTGATCATACCTTCCACTTCAATCATGTGCGATTGAAATTTCGCTTGCTTATTGTCTAGGGCTGCATAGATCCTGGACATTTTGCTTCCCATATCCTCCACTGTTTTAGCTTGTTGAATATTATGGACAGTTCTTTCTTTGTCTTTTCTGTGGGGGCAGTCTCTGTACCTATGATTCCCTTTACAGCCCCAACACTCCATGGGTGGAGGCCTTGGCATCTATTCGCTCCCTTCAACTTTCCTGGGCTCTTTAAAAGATGACTGTCCCCAAGTACTATTTCTGAAAAAGGAAGGCTTGCTTCCCTTCTGCCTCTGCTCTTTCTTAAACCTCTTCTGGTTATCCCAAGCCTTCCGAAAGGTAAGCTTTTATCTTTGTTGTTTGTATAGACATTTCGTCCTTCTTATGGTCTCTTCCATGGTCTTAGGATCATCGTATTGAATCTTTTCACCAATGGAAGGTGGAATTCCTCTCAGATACCTCTGAATTTTGATAGCCTCGTCCTTGATGAATGGAACATACTTCAGTAGTTCCATAAAACTTCGTTCATACTCATCAATGGTCATACTACGCAACTTGAGTTCGAAGAGCTCCTTCATCTTTCTGTCATAGTATCTTTTAGTCAGGTATTTCTTCTCGAAATACCTCTTAAACTCCTTCCATGTGACCTCTTTCTCTATGATGTTTTGCACCTGCACAAATTGATCCCACCACATGGATGCTTTTCCTTTCAGCTGGTACATTGCAATTCTACCTTCTACACGGACAGAATAATTCTGCAGTTGGAAGTATTTCTTCATGCCAAGCAACCAGGTCTCGACATCTTCCTCCTTCTTATGTTCTCCATTGAATTTTGGAGGCTTAATTTTATTCATCTCTCCTTTCAATTCCTCCCTTCCAGATTTTTGATGTTTTCTGGTAGGGGATGGGCTTAAAGTACTGTGTGTCTCCCTATCCGAATGTTTTTGGGAGTGACTGCGATGTCAGCTACTACTCCTCGATCTGCTTCTTCTCCCATGTTCTCTGCGACTCTCTGTTGTACCTGAGTCTCTTCCCTTATCAAGTTTCTTCTCTATTCTTTCCAGACTCTGCAAGAATTTTAAGTTTAATTTCCCTTGCCGATCCTTGACTTTCATGAGCTTTCGGCTATCAGCTCGATGCTCCGTGGCCTCTCTTTGCAATCTTTCAAGGATTTTCATTATATGTCCTTCCTTATCCATCTCCTTTCCGTGCCCATTAGAGTTCAATCCTTCAACTCCTAGGTTAACATCCTTTCCTTCTTGTTCATCTTCTATGTCAGGGGTAAACTGCACTTTTCCCCACTCCATACTCGGCGTTAATTAACTGTAGCACTGCCCTTCCTTACCTCTGCATACACACTGTGCAATCAAATTTGAAATTTGTCAGGCCATTTAAACCTTCACAAACAATCTAAGACATTTATAACTAATATGAACAAGAATGAAAGACATTTCAACTTCACAAAGTTTTCCAAGCTCTGTCTGGCTCTGCAATTTTTGGGGTTTCGGAACATCAAAATCTCGGTCCATGAAGAACTTTGAAATTCTCCTATTTCCCTATCGGGAAATTCTCCTCCCACAAGAAACTCTTCGAGGTCTCCCTTCCTTCTATCTGGGTTACCTCTATCGAGGTTTTGAAATCGACAATATTCTCGTGGGTTGAATCCCTGATTTCCCTATTTCCCGATGCACTACCTTATCGTCTTAGCCTCCACCGACTAAGCCTTTAATCCATACAACCAGTTGCTATAAGACCATTGTCTTATGTGCCTTATCAGGGTTTCAGGGTTTGCGGTGTCGAGCTACACATTTACTCAGAACCCTCGATCCTCCGATGTGCTTTGGCCCTCCAAGCCAAGCCCTGGCCAATGTGACCACAGTTTCCCGGGACCGTAGTCCTACCTCCTGTTGGGGCTACCGGGTTTATGATGTCGTAAAACACTCTACCCCAAGACTCATGATCCTCCGACTCCCGACGCGTTCCTTTACGCGTTAGCCCTTGCTATGGCTCTACACCATGTGACCGCTGACTCGTGACCCCGGACTTTTCCCTTATCGGGGTTCGGGGTTTTACTAATCGAAATGTGCCAAAACTCTTGAAAATGGAATCCTCGATTTCCCGATGATATTTGACCTCCTTCCAACTAACAGCTGTCCCCCATTGATTGGGGTTTCATGGATCGCTATTTCAAAGTGTATGAATCACTTGTCATTGGGATTCCTGATATCCCGATGAACTCCAAATGCCGATGAATTTACTCCTTGTGGGGACTTTCCCCGATGGTGCAGATCTCTGCCACGTGTCCACTAAATGAGCAGTCCCGATTTCCTCCGCGGTTCGGGACATGAAAGGTCTCGAGTTCCTTATCCTTAGGAACTCTGATATGCCAATTCCCGACTCTGCCTAGGCTGCTGGCACATGTCCTCCACTAGTTCCACCTGTGGTCCACACGACTCTTCTGTCAGGATTTCCTCCGATGGCGCAAATCTTCGGATCCTCGAGATCTGCTGACACCTGTCCTTCATATGGATGGCTTTGATTATGTCGGGGTTTCAAGGTTTCAATTGTTGAAAAACACTCGACCACGGGATTCCCGATGCGCCTTTGCCTTAGCCCCCTCGGCTATGTCAAGGTCCATGTGACCTCTACCTTGTGACTGTAATCAAACCACTCATCGAGGTTTCGGGGTTCAAAGTTTCACAACTCATGGAATCCTCATCCCCGCAATTCCTGATTTCCCGAATCCCAATATCCGATGGATGACTCTTCTATCGAGACTTTCCTGATTGTCTAGATTACTGCCACACGTCCACAATGAATGGATGATCCTGATTCAATCTTGGGACTTCGAGACTTTTGATTCCCCGATGAAAAAATCCTTTGTAAACTCAAAACCTTGGTAGCCTGTATACCGACGGGTCAGTCTACCTCCGCCACGTGTCTTATATGTTGGATGGTTCAGATCAAATCTCCGGACTTCGCCCGATGCAAGGTCAAAAAACGCTCACCTACGTGAGTCTGGGTGTCCGGATCTTTGAATTGGACGATCATGCGACAAGCGTCCTTCCCTAAACAGACGACTCAGATTCTCTCTCGCTATTTGGGAGATTTCTCCACTAAATACTAAGGTTTAACCTTCAGGCATCTCCCGACAGATCCAACGATTGTCGGGTTTTCCGATTGAGATCTGACGGCTCAGTCTGTTCCTAACCAAATCAGGATTCCACGTATCGTGATTTTCCAAGCCCCTATGCTGTATCCAAAGGATTTAAACCTTGTGCACATTCTCCAGATCTGACGGTTACAAGGGTTCGCCTTCCCTCTCGAACAGCTCCTACAGTTCTAACACCATTGGTGTAAAGACCTGTCTTCCCATGGCCATAGACCACACTGGCTGCAGTTTCACAACACTGCTATTCCTCCTAAGCTTATAGGCACGGTTAAGTAAGTCCTATACACTCCAGGCCATACCAGGGTCCGAAATTGGTCCTCCAAACACAATTTCTCCTCTCATCCTCAGTCCAAAGACCACTCAACTGGCCCATCTAGGCTCAATGTCGAAACCTTCGCTCTGATACCAATTTGTAGTGTACCTTTTCACTACCGAGGTTTCCAAACCTCTCAGTTACCATTCTATACATGGATTTTTACATAATTCGTACATACATTATAAGATCATGCATTTAAGCAATTAAAAACACTTAAATCTCAAAGTAAAATATATAATTTGCTGCTACATTTAAACAAGCCATAACATTTAACAGTAATTCATTTACACAGCGAAAAACATGATACCTAAACAACACGGTCATGCACAACATGATTAAAGCATAATTCAAATACTTATATTTTAACAGCTGTAGAAATCATCGACCAAGTGCAAGCCTTCCACGAGCCTCCCATCCTTAGACCACATTTTTTATCAGCTCAATAGTGGGTCACCCCCGAGCTGGGACCGAGCTCCACCCCAAGGCAAGGAATCTTAGGCTAGGCTGAGGTTACAGGGAATTCAGTCATACACAACCACCAGGAAGAACGCTCTCCAGTAATCTCCCATGCTCACTTCCCACAGACTCTCATTCCCCACATGCCTGTTCCACCCCAGGAGAGTGCACCTTCTCTGTCACCTGGACAGTCCTTCGACTGCCAGTCTCCCTTGCCTTGGGTTACAGGAACAAACTGGACCGGAAGTCTCTGGTCTCTATGGCACCTACAGGGTTCCTTCCAGAATTTCTCTCCTCCCTCTGCATAGTCTCTCACCTGGAGGGAGTCGCTCACAGGCCAACAAGCCTCACATAATCCAGTACTGCATGGTCACAACAACCCACGGGGAAAACAGACACAGGCTTCCCAAACTGGTTCAGCAGTCACAGGATGATCTCACGGTCCTGATTTTAGAACAGGGACTCCACACACAGACTAGATCAGCTTCCCCGAATAACAAAGATCCTTCCACTCAAATTCAACACAGGCTTCTCGTTTAGGGAATGCGCACACGGGTTTTCTCAGAGACAGACACAGACTCCACAGCTCTGGACAGGGGTGTACACGAATTCTTCCGAACAAACACTGTCTTTCTTTTCCGTATTAGAATTACACGAGGGTCTCTTACTGACTGGCTTCCCTTGATTCCTCTCAGGACAGTCGGATCCAATGGATGAGAACCCCCCCCTCATGGCTTACTTCGTCTGTTTTATTTGCATGCACCATGGTTGACACTTGTCACCCTGGGAACTGCATGCGTTCCATCCGTATGCCTTCCTCCCACCGCTTGATAAATCACGTGTCCTTCCAAAAGGACTTAGGATAAAACCATATGATGCACATATCTTTTTGAAACAATAATAAAATATTATTTCAAGGTTTAAGCCCATAGGATTAGCCCCTAGGCTCATCACTCAGCCCCTTTCCCACCTTTCATCCCCTAGTTCCTTGCCCACTCTGTGGACACTCAGTCCCCCATCACTCATTCATCGTGGTCGGTCTGCACCTGGAGGTGTTTATATTTTATTGATTATACTGCATACATATAAGTACAACAACATGCTCCTGGCCTTCAAACACTTAGGCTTCCTGGCCTAACAAACACATAAGCCTTCCAGCTTATACAAAATGTGGCTCAGCAGCCTATAAAACACATTTACAATTCATTACATATATCATGATCTGTAACGGGGCTCGGCCTTGGGGACACTACAATTGTTGTCAAAAGAAGCCTCTCAGAGCCATTATGTGATGATTCATTTTCTTTCCTTTGAGCCTAACATGTTGAATTCAATCCTAAACTTGTCATCTTCCTATCACTACTACATCATGGCTTCAACCCCTTTCCAAGTTTCATACTTTCCTGCCTCACTTTCACTCACCCCTAACCCATGAATAAATTCACTTAGCTCACTTACCAAGCTGAGTTACCACCTTGTCATTTTCCATTTTCCAAATAAAGCATGCTTTATCTTTCATCTATGGTCCTCTAAATCATTACTATATACTCACGTTAGATGATGGGGGATTCTGTGTGGCCCTCCTTCTAACAAGTCTTGGCCCATCGACATCAACACATCATCTGGGATTGAGACTAGAGATGTGACATCCCCCAAAAAATAAAATATTTTTAAAAATTTAAATCTGTTGAAAATTCATTCCATTTTTAGTAAATTCAAATTTGGAAATTTTTTTCCATTTATGGAAATTTCAAATTTCGAATTTGATGATTGTAATTAATTATTATGACTATTGTGCAGAGACCTGATTTGAACCAACTAACTATTTTACTATGACACTTGTATGAAAACATAATATTTTATATTGATTGCAAGAGGACAAATGGAACAACCATGTTAAATTTAGCTGACCATGACTCCATGAATGGGGAACAGATTGGAATTAACTCTAGGATGATTTTTACAAGTGGAAAATCAGTGATTTGGCCATTGGCAACCCTTGCAAATCAGGTATTTAGAAAGTTGCAAAAATTCCCAAGGGAGGGAAAAAGTCCTAGGTAAATTAATAAATAGCATATGTGAGGAGGCAAGACGCTGCCAAGTATGCTAGGAAGGAAGACTATGAATTTTCTCTGTTTCTTGTTGTTATGAGCACTACTGTGTGAGTGTGAGGCAAGAGGGATACTATTGGAATTGAAGGACATTGTTGGGGAGGAGATTTCAATTCGCCCTCACATAATCATGGTCAGGCTAGGGGGTGAATCAGCCAAGTAGATTGGTTGCCCTGTTCTACCGTTGGGAGGAATGTGGTTGTTCCCTTTGTCTTTCCGCAAACTTGATTCAGATATGTAACTCTATCTTATCCTAGTCAAATGTCATGTGTTGCAATCTATTTACTTCTATGTATGAATTTCTTGTTGAATGTTGTGATGGAAAGATCTATCATTTTACTTCATAGTCGTTGTCTAGAAATGGATTCATTTATTTAGATGTGATGTTGAGTAGTTACTAGGGTTTTGGAATGTACCAAACAACAAAACGAATTATGTAGTAGTTACTAATCCCATAATAAAATCGATTACAGACTACAACTATCTTCTTAGTTAATTATGTTAAGTAAAATGAAAATAAAATTGTTTGCATAAATACTTGAAGCCACGCGCACCAATATTTGTGGTGGATTTCATTTCCTGTAGGTGCTTATAGTATACAATGAGCCTCCTCTAATGAGAATACCAGTCCGGATTTAAAGTAAATACACTCTTTATCGCAGAGGTATTAATCGATATGTATATCAACCTGTATAAATATATCATGAACATATATGTATATATATATAATTAGCGTTCTGTATGATATAATATGACGTTGGAGTAAACTGACTACTAAGGTATCTGGAAAACTAGACAGATATACATATAAACATTTACATAGGAAAATAATTATGAAACTTACCAAAACCCCATTAAAGAAAATTAAGTATATGTACATCAATGTGGTAGTGATGGTACTTTAGTAATGACTCTATGGTTTAAAGGCACATGTACAGTATAACCGCTCTTATAGGTACAGTGCTACATTGTATCTAGTATTAAGGAGTAAGAAAATTCACATGAAAGGAAATAAACACAAATTTCTGGAAGTCCTGATCTTTTATAATCTTAAATGGACAAACATTTTTTCTTGTCGATTTATATATGAGAAACACCAAAATCTGCACAAAATCCCACAAACATAATCTTTACAAGAAACCATTGCATACAACTGGCTCGTAAGTCAAATTTACAAATGGTGGAATAAGACTTAGGTTCAACTCCTACCAAAAATAGTTTTATATCAGAATGGAAGTATATGATGCATATATGAAAATTTGGAAGTCATCACCTAATCCCAGTGGGAAAAAAAACCCTTAGGTGCAGTTGTTATTATGCTAGTTTTTCGGCATACTACTGTACATAGCCGAATAATTTTTGAGAAGGGACCATGTAATCAACAATGAGATTCGATTCTAGAAAAAATAACTAGAGAATTCTAATATGTAATAACAAATTGTTTTTACGGAAATACAGAGGAAAATATTAAACATTAAAAGTGACAGATTGAAATCCATTTACACAACGAAATAATACTCAAGCATAATGATCATATTACTTAAATAGAACGACTGTCTGAATATCACAAGTCCAACCAGGTGCAAGCTTGGCGTAAATTTGCTTCGTACCGGAATGTTTATACAAATCAGGGCGTACCCTGTATCAACTGAATACAGAACTTGGAGCTAAAAGTATTCAAACATTAGGGATGGGACAAAGCCTTGACCATCGGTGCATGTAAACTCGAAATAGATGGAAGGGCACTGTGCTGGAACCCGAATACCTCTTGAAGGAGTGAAGAGGGCGTCCCCATGCTTCGGCATGACCACACCTACACAAAGTAACGTGAAACATTATAATATATCCAATATAATAATATGATTAAATTATAGAACAGAATGTAATTAGAAAAGGGGGCCAAGGAATACTTAATTGTAATGGAGGGTTTTTGCCTTCTTCCATCTCATTACACCTCCCAGACCAAAAGGGGAAGAGGATTTCATGTATCCCTGATGGGTACCCTCGTACATCAAGGGGCCCATCATTAGTGATAAATACCAGTGTCTAATCCAAAGAAACATTGCAGGAAAATGATTTTGTATAACGACCATAAAGTAATAATAAATATAAAATCAATGTGACATTTCAGATATGAACAAAAAAGATTAAAATGCCTACAGCCTTTAAAACACTGCTTCTAATTATTATAATGACACTAGAAAATATAGTAATTAAACACAAAATTTCCTCAAGATCAACAGTGTGCCGAAAGGTCTGTTACGCATCTAAGTAAGGGAAACCCGGACATGACATTGTTTCACCTAAGAGACTAACTGATGGGGAAACCAGACCCAATAACAAAAGTTTCAATCAAAAATAGAATATCCCGAATGCACATTTCTAACAGACATCGTAATAAGTTCCTGCACGAGAGGTGAATAGCGCGGCCTCGACAGGAATACTAGTATAGAGAAAGGGGTTAAACCATGAAGAACCTAGACCTGGCTAGGGTAACACCTACCCTTTCACAATAACCTCGAAGAATGCTACCAAAGAACTGACTGGGACTAGGAGTATGCAGATACCTACCTAACAAGACAGAAAGATTTGAATACGTAAATAAAAGAACAGTCAATGGTAAACTTACCTTGCGCAGACTGTCATCGAGAAGTTCCACACAAGATCTCCACCCATATGGCACAGGGGCCAAATCATAAACTCATTTCCATGATGCTAAATCCAAACAAAAGAATGGTCTAAGATGTTCCCTCCTCCTTCACTAAACCAAAACCAGAAT
Source organism: Picea engelmannii (assembly GCA_009831015.1). Classification (NCBI taxonomy): domain Eukaryota; kingdom Viridiplantae; phylum Streptophyta; class Pinopsida; order Pinales; family Pinaceae; genus Picea; species Picea engelmannii. The sequence goes on from ML788319.1 coordinate 1,038,517, forward strand.
GAAAACAAAAAATGGACTGAGACAGTTCTTCCTCCTTCACCAAACCAAAACCAGAATGAAAGTGAAAGTGCGGGAGTAACCATTCGCATGGTGTAAAGGGGATGGGTTCTTCGTACTTGGACCATCTGAATATATGGTAAGTGTCGACATCTCATTGGGGCACGCCAGTCGAGCTCTGAATCGAATAGACATATCCCATGCACTTTAAATGTTGTAGATAGGCCTTTAAAGCACGAGGGTTCCAACCTATATCAATTGCTCAGAGTATTAATGGTGAGGTAACCAGATGGATTACTTACTACACCATTATATGTTAAACCCAACTACCTTTGCATTAACCATTTGAGGCGGATAGTCCTTGTCATTACTTAACGAGTAGTTTGTGTTAGCATGATCATAACAATAACCTTCACAAGTTAACCTCTGTGCGCTTTATATTCAAAGGTTCAAGTTTAGTGCCCGATTTTATACCCAAATAGCATTTGTTTCCGAATAATGTTAACCTCTCCTTGTAGATATTATAATGATATATATCGGAATGAACATTATAAGCCCTTACATCTATAACCCTTGCAATCATATTATAGTGACTCAAGTAGTTACATCTCCATATCATAAAGTGGGTTTTGGAAACGAAAACAGTAGATAATAACAAGTTACAGTGAAATAGGATATCCCTAGCTATGAACCTATGTTCGTATATAACTCAATACCGAAATAGTAAGCGACGACTTTATGTTAAAATAGGATAGAGGAGTAAAAGGCAATAATGTTGATGTACATTATGATTAATGAATGGCTGAAAAAATCTAAAGACATAGAAAGAGAAAGGCAGTAGGACTGTTGTACATTATGGTTGATGAATGATTGAAAAGCTTTAAGACACAGAACCAACTCAAAGTCCCCAATTAAATTTTTATTTTTTTTATGTAAATTTTGAGGTACATTATATATGGTATTAGAGAAAAAAGGTTACAACACTGGACCTGAATAGGGACACAATAACTGCTTAGTATATATATTCTGATTTATGTTTTGTGTTCATTATGGTAGCTCAAGAGGATGCAGAAGTCAGGATGGGAAAAAACCCACAACGAGGACCCCCTAGAGATCCAAGAGAGAACAGTGACAAAAGTTCACCCACAGAAGTGTTAGAAACAATGAGGAACCTTATTGTTGAATTACAAATTTTTAAAGCAGACAATGAAAAATTGAAAAAGGCACAACATGAACAACAAGATATAAATGAAGTCCTGCTACGCAGAATAGTGACCAAGAAAATCCCAAAGGAAGATAACCACGAGGAAGAAGTCAGCAAAAGGACCTCCAAGAACACAGGGGCGGAAATAGAAAAAGGAGATAGTTCATCAGAAGGAACACCTTTAGCTGAAGAAAAAACTAAATCTGATAGAAAAAGAAAACAAGTATACCACCTCGAAGGAGAATTTAAAAAGATTAAACTAGCTACCTTTGATGGAGAATCCAAGACGGGAGAGGAAGCTGAAGCATGGCTGTTGGACATAAAAAAATACTTCCAAATCTACAACTATTCCAGCAATATGAAGGTCAGAATGGCCATCTACAATCTGAAAGGGAAGGCCAACATTTGGTGGTAGGACCTGAAATTGGCCAAGGTCTTAAAGGAGAAATAGTTGGAATGGTATGCCTTTAAAAAGTATTTCAAGAAACAATACCTATCCGAAAGTTACTATGAAAGGAAGAGAAAGGATTTCTAGGAGTTACGACTTGGACATATGGAAATGGAGGACCTTATAAAAAAATTTCTGGAACTGCTAAGGTTCGTACCGTACATCCGTGAGGATAAAGTAAAATTCAGCGATTTCTAAGCTATCTACCACAGTCCTACAAGGAAAAAATTGAGTTTGACAACCCCAAATCCTTGAGAAAAGTATTCAGGAAGGAATGAATGTGCTACGATCAGTATAAATAGAGGGTAGAGTTTCCCAAAGCATGGAATGATAAGAAACAAGAGAAAATGAACCAACGAAAGAAGGGGTACCATTCAACTCCTTATCGGAATACAACAAAAAGTTTTTTGAGAAAGGATTTTCACTCCAACCATCCAAATATGAAAGGCAGTGGTAAACCAGTAAACGTGGGAACGAAAAAGTCTAGAGACAACCCCCGCGAGCCATTAAAGTGTTGGGAATGTGGAGAGCCTCATCTAAGGAGGAACTGTCCATGTTTGAGTTCAACAAACATAACTGTTGTTCATAATCTGTAGGAAGCCTCGATAGTGGGAGACATGGGTAGAAGCCTACATCGGATAAATGCAGCCATAGATGGTCAACAAGCTGACCACCAATCCTCGGTCGTAGAAATCGAAGGTAAAATCAATGGCACTTGAATTTCTATTTTAATTGACCCTGGAGCTACGTTAAGTTATATTACACATAATGTGGCAGAGTCAAACAAACTTAAGAAACCGAAGCACGCAAAATCATGGCTTGTACAATTAGCGACTGGTACCAAAAGAAAGGTAGTCGAGTTTGTTCCAGATTTTGAGTTCATCTTAGACGGTCAAAATATAAAGACCCATCTGAACATCCTACCACTAAGATCTTACGATATGATTATCGATATGGATTGGTTGGAACAACACAAAGCAATACTAGATTGTTGTACAAAGCTACTTAGCTATACGGACGATTTTGGCACTGTTAGAACAACCCAAGGTATACCAAAACCGGTATCATTCAGACAAGTTTCAACAATGCCACTCAAGAAATGTATGAGGAAGGGATGTCAAGTTTATTCCATCCAAGTAATGAATCTGCTAGGAAAAGATGATAAGCCAAAACTAGAAGAGCTTGCTGTCCTACATGATTTCAGAGACATGTTTGTGGATGAGATACCAGAATTAACCCCTAGAGGGGAAATAGACTTCTCCAGAGATATTTTATTTGTTTCTTCCCCTATCTCAAAGGTGCCTTACTGGATGAGTCTACTAGAACTGACAAAGAGTACATCAGACCGAGTGTCTCACCTTGCGGAGCACTAGTCCTCTTTGTAAAAAAGAAGGACGATACTCTAAGATTATGTATCGATTATAGACAACTGAACAAAATGACTATTAAGAATAAATACCCATTACCAAGGATAAATGATCTGTTCGATCAAGTAGGGGGGCCAAGATCTTTTCAAAATTTGATTTATGATCCGGTTATAATCAAGTTTGGATAAAAGATGAGAACATAAACAAAACAACATTTCGAACAAGATATGGACACTACGAGTTTGTAGTCATACCTTTCGGACTCACTAACGCCCCAGCCACGTTTATGTGCCTAATGAATAGTATTTTCAATGAGTACTTGGGCAAGTTTGTGGTAGTATTCATTGACGATATACTAGTCTATTCAAAGATGGAGGAGGAACATGAGGAACACTTACGAATAGTTCTACAAATGTTAAAGAAGCACAAATTGTACGCCAATTTCGACAAGTGTGACTTCTATCAGAAAGAAATACAATATCTTGGACATGTAATTTTAGAAGAGGTCATTTCCGTAGACTCGAAAAGACGAAAGCCACTAGGGAATGGACAATGCCTAAAGATGTATCAGATATACGGTCGTTCATGGGAATCACTAGATACTACCGCAGGTTTATAGAATGGTTTTCCAAGATAGCCTACCCTATCACATCATTACAAAAGAAAGGAACCAAGTTTAATTGGTCATAGAAATGTCAAGACAGATTCAACAAACTAAAGGAGTTATTGACAACGACACCCATATTGAAAGTAGCAGACCTAGATAAAGACTTCACCGTATGTGTTGATACAAGTAAAGAAGGACTAGGTTGTGTCCTAACCCAGGAAGGACACATTATTTGTTATGAGTCCCAGAAATTGAAGGAACACGAGCGAAATTATGTCACTCATGAATTAGAATTAGCAGTAGTAATACACGCCTTAAAGATGTAGCGACACTACATAATGGGCAGAAGATTCCTATTATTAATGGACAATAGTAGGGTGAAATATTTGTTTAACCAACCAGATCTTAACACAAGGCAAGCAAGGTGGTTAGCCTTCTTGAGCGAATTCGACTTTGAGGTTAGACATATCAAGGGCAAGGAAAATAAAGTAGTAGACAGTTTAAGTAGAAGAATCCATGGGTTATTTGAGATGAATATTAGCAGGGCAAAAAGTGATCTCGAAGAAAGAATAAGGACGATAGGTATTGATGATGAAAACTATACTAAAATAATGATAGAAATACCAAACAATACCGTGAACTCAGAGAAAATCAGATCTAAGTATCAATGAGAAGGGATTGCTATGATTTAAAAATAGAATTTACATACCAGATTAAACAGGGTTAAAATTAACAATCTTGGAAAAAGTGCATAAGAAACCGTATTCCAGCCACCCAGGTTACCAGAAAATGATAAAAACACTTAGGAAACTATTTTATTGGCCTAATATGAAGGGCTAAACAACATAATACTTGGCTAGGTTCCAAGATTGTTAGGTTAAGGCTGAACACCAACATCCAGCCGGCCTATTACAACAATTACCTATACCAGAATGGAAGTGGGAGACCATATCGCTGGATTTTATAACAGGCTTTCCTAAAGCTCAGAAACAGAACGATTCTATTATGGTTTTAATCGATAAACTCAGTAATTCTGCACACTTTATTCCTGTAAAGTCTACCTTTAAAGTTATAAACATTGCTTAAATATTCATGAAAGAAATTTTTAGACTGCATGGTATTCCTAAATTGGTGATTTCAGATAGAGACGTAAAATTCACATCTCCCTTAGGAAGGAATTGTTTGCAAGGCTAAATACTAACTTGAATTTCAGTATGAGTTATCACCCACAAACAGATGGACATACTAAAAGGAAAAACCAAATTGTGGAGGATATGCTCCGCATGTACGTAAGAACAAAACTGAACAAGTGGGAAGACTATCTACACTTGGTAGAATCTACATATAACAATGGATACCAGACTTTATCTAAATTGAGCCTTTTCGAAATATTGTACGATAGAAAATGTATGAATCCAATTAGCTGGGATAACCCGACTGACAGACTCATGGTGGGACCGGAGATGATCCAAGAAATGGAAAACATGGTAAGGAAGGTACAACATAATTTGAAACAAACACAGGATAGATAGAAAAGCTATGCAGATCAGAAAAGAAGACACTTGGAATTCCAAGTGGGAGACCATGTTTATTTAAAGGTCAAATCCCGAAGAAGCTCGTTGAAGTTAGGGAACTATGCCAAGCTGGCACCCAGGTTTTGTGGACCCTTCGAGATACTAGCTCGAATTGAACCCGTAGCATACCAACTTGCACTCCCGGCTAATCTGAAAATTCATAATGTTTTTCATATTTCCTTTTTGAAAAAATATATTGATGACCCTACTCATATGATTGATTGGAACTTGGTGCAGGTGGAACCCAAAGGCGAGTTCCATGTGGAACCCCTACGCATTCTGGACCAGAGAGAAATATCACTTCAGAACAAAGTCGTCGCTTAGGTAAAGGTGCAATGGAAGCACTTTAGTCCTGAGGAGGACACTTGGGAGTTGGAGGGAGATTTTTGGAAATCTCATCCAATCCTATTCTAGGAAAGGAACGAACACCGAGGACAGTGTTTTACTGAAGGGGGAAAGGATGTGACATCTCAAAAAAAAAAAAAAAAAATTAAATTTAAATCTACTGAAAATTTACTCTGTTTTTAGTAAATTCGAAATTGGAAAATTTTTGCCATTTATNCTCAAAAAAAAAAAAAAAAAAATTAAATTTAAATCTACTGAAAATTTACTCTGTTTTTAGTAAATTCGAAATTGGAAAATTTTTGCCATTTATGGCAATTTCGAATTTCGAATTTGATGATTTTAATTAATTATTATGACTGTTGGGCAGAGAGCTGATTTGATCCAACTAACTATTTGACTATGACACTTGTATGAAAACAAAATATTTTATATTGATTGCAGGAGGACAAATGGAACAACCATGTTAAATTTAGCTGACCATGACTCCATGAGTGGGGAACACATTGGAATTAACTCTGGGATGATTGTTACAAGTGGAAAATCAGTGATTTGGCCATTGGCAGCCCCTAAAAATCAGGGATTTAGAAAGCTGCGAAAATTCCCAAGGGAGGAAAAAAGTCCTAGGCAAATTAATAAATAGCATATGTGAGGAGGCAAGACGCTGCCAAGTATGATGGGAAGGAAGACTATGAATTTTCTTTGTTTCTTACTATTATGAACACTACTATGTGAGTGTGAGGCAAGAGAGATACTGCTGGAATTGAAAGACATGGTTGGAGAGAAGATTTCAATTCACCCTCATGGACTCATGGTTAGGCTAGGGGATGAATCGGGCAAGTAGATTGGCTGCTTTGTTCTATGGTTAGGAGGAACATGGTTGTTCCCTTTGTTTTCCCACAAATTTGATTCAGATATGTAACTCTACCTTATCCTAGTCAAATGTCATGTGTTGCAATATGTTTACTTCTATGTATGAATTTCTCGTTGAATGTTGTGGTGGAAAGATCTATCATTTTACTTCATAGTCGTTGGCTAGAAATGGACTCATTTATTTAGATGTGATGCTGAGTAATTACTAAGGCCTTGGAATGTACAAAACAACAAAATGAATTCCGTAGTAGTTACTAATCCCATAATAGAATGGATTACAGACTACAACTATCTTCTTAGTTAATTCTGTTAAATAAAATGAAAAAAAAATTGTTTGCATAAATACTTGAAGCCACGCCCATCAATATCTATGGAAGATTTCATTTCCTGTAGGTTCTTATAGTATACAATGAGCCTCCTCTAATGAGAATACCAGTCCAAATTTAATGTAAATACACTCTTTATCACAGAGGTATTAATCGATATGTATATCGACCTGTATAAATATATCATGAACATATATGTATATATATAATGATCATTCTGTATGATATAATATGATGCTCGAGTAAATTGACTACTAAGGTATCCAAAAAACTAGACAGATATACATATAAACATTTACATAGGAAAATAATTCTGAAACTTACCAAAACCCTATTACAGAAAATTAAGTATATGTACATCAATGTGGTAGTGATGGTACTTTAGTAATGACTCTATGGTTTAAAGGCACATGTACAGTATAACCTCTGTCATAGGTATAATGCTACATTGTATCTAGTATAAAGGAGTAAGAAAATTCACATGAAAGGAAATAAACACAAATTTATGGAAGTCCCGATCTTTTATAATCTCAAATGGACAAACATTTTTTCCTGTCGATTTATATATGAGAAACCCCAAAATCTGGATGGAATCCCACAGACATAATATTTACACGAAACCATTGCATAAAACTGGTTCATAAGTCAAATTTACAAATGGTGGAATAAGACTCAGGTTCAACTCCTACCAAAAACTAGTGTTATATCAGAATGCAAGTATATGATTCATAAACAAAAATTTGGAAGTCATCACCCGATCCCAGTGGAAAACAAAACCCTTAGGCGCAGTTTTTATTATGCTATTTTTTCGGCATACTATTGTACATAGACGAATCATTTTTGAGAAGGGACAATGTAACCAACAATGAGATTCAATTCTGGAAAAAAAAACTAGACAATTCAAATCTGTAATAACAAATCATTTTTTTGGAAATACTAAGGAAAATAATAAACCCAAAAAATGACAGATCGAAATCCATTTACACAAAGAAATAATACTCAAGCATAATGATCATATTACTTAAATAGAACGACTGTCTGAATATCACAAGTCCAACCAGGTGCAATCTTGGTGTAAATTTTATTCATACCAGAATGTTTATACAAATCAGGGGGTACCCTGTATCAACTGAATACAGAACTTGGAGCTAAAAATCTTCAAACATTAGGGATGGGACAAAGCATTGACCATCGATGCATGTAAACTCAAAATAGACGGAAGGGAATTGTGTCAGAACCCGAATACCTTTTGAAGGAGTGAAGAGGGTGTCCCCATGCTTCGGCATGACCACACCTACACAAAGTAATGTGAAACATTATAATATATCCAATAGAATAATATGATAAAATTACAAAACATAATGTAATTAGAAAAGGGGGTCGAGGAATACTTAACTATAACGGAGGGTTTTTGCCTTCTTCCATCTCGCTACACCTCCCAGACCGAAAGGGGAAGAGGATTTTGTGTCTCCCTGAAGGGTACCCTCGCACATCAAGGGGCCCATGATTAGTGATAAATACCAATGTCTAATCCAAAGAAACATTGCAGGAAAATGATTTTGTATAACGACCATAAAGTAATAATAAATATAAAATCAATGTGACATTTTAGATATGAATAGAAAAGATTAAAATGCCTCGTTCCTTTAAAACGTCGCTTCTAATTATTATAATGACACTAGTGAATACAATAATTAAACACAAAAGTTCCTCAACATCAACAGTGTGTTGAAAGGTCTGTTATGCATCCAAGTAAGGGAAACATGGACATGACACTCTGTCACCTAAGAGACTAACTGATGGGGAAACCAGAACCAATAACAAAAGTTTCAATAAAAACTAGAATATCCTGAATGCACATTTCTAATAGACATCGTAATAAGTTCCTCCACGAGAGGTGAATAACTCATCCTCGACAGGAATACTAGTACAGAGAAAGGGGTTAAATCGTGAAGAACCTAGACCTAGCTAGGGTAACACCTACCCTTTCACAATAACCTCGAAGAATGATACCGAAGAACTGACCGGGACCAGGAGTATGCAGAGACCTACCTAACAAGATAGAAAGATCAAAATGTGTAAATAAAAGAATAGTCAAGCGTAAACTTACCCTACACAGAGCTGTCGTCGAGAAGTTCCACCCAAGATCACCACCCATCTGACACAAAGGTTGAATCATAAAGTCATGTCCACGATGCTAAAGCCAAACAAAAGAATGGTCTGAGACGTTCCCTCCTCTTTCACTAAACCAAAACCAGAATGCAAACGAAAAATGGACTGAGATGGTTCTTCCTCCTTCACCAAACCAAAACCAGAATGAAAGTGAAAGTGATGGAGTAACCTTTTGCATTGAGTAAAGGTGATGGGGTCTTTGTACTTGGACCATGTGAATATATGGTAAGTGTCGAAATCTCATTGGGGCACTCCAGTCAAGCTCTGAATCGAATAGACATATCCCAGGTGCTTAAATGTTGCAAACAGGCCTTTAAGGCACAAGAGTTCCAACCTGTATCGGTTGCTCAGAGTATTAATGGTGAGGTAACGAGTAGTTTTTGTTAGCACGATCATAACCATAACCCTCTGCGTGCTTTATATTCAAAGATGCATGTTTAGTGCCTGATTTTATATGCATATAAAATTTGTTTCCGAATAATGTTAACCTCTCTTTGTAGATCTTATAATTATATATATCGGAACGAGCATTATAAGGCCTTACATCTATAACCCTCGCATTCATATGATAGTGACTCAAGTAGTTACATCTCCATATCATAAAGTGGGTTTTGGAGATGAAAATGGTAGATAATAACAAGTTGCAATGAAATAGGATATCCCTAGCTATGAACCTATGTTCGTATATAACTCAATACCGAAATAGGAAGCGATGACTTTATGTTAAAATAGGATAGAGGAGTAAAAGGCAATAAGACTGCTATACATTATGATTGACGAATGGATGAAAAAATTTAAAGACATAGAAAGAGAAAGGCAATAGGACTGTTGTACATTATGGTTGACGAATGACTGAAAAGCTTTAAGACACAAAACCAACTCAAAGTCCCCAATTAAAATTGTTTTTTTTTTTATGTAAATTTTGAGGTACATTACAAGAGACCTTTTCAATACCTTGAGGCTCGCATGTCTTAATGGCAAGTTCTTTCACCAATAAACAGTGGGAATACATCAATGTCCCCAGTTTGTCAGATCTTCTAGGTGACTCGACGTGCGACACATTTATTCATACCTATTAAGATGTACTTGGGCATCTTGACTCCCATTGACATTACTGGTGAGTAGTCTCGTGTCGGTTAACAACATTCATTAATGGTTGGTAATCCAACAATTTCTTTTTATGTTCGAGATCAACAAAATTTATTCACATAGATAAGAATTATGCCACGATGCGGATATGAATGAAGACTATATGGTTCCATGGCACTCATAGCATCTTGCAACAGTGTTACAGTAAATCAAATATTCAATTCCAGTGTTCAACACCAACAACTTAGTTCCAACAATAAGATGGTACATATGTACCAATTTTAGATCTCATTCTATGTTTATACAACCAAGTAGATAAGATTATTTTCACTCTGAAGATCCACGATCCAATAGTAGCAGCCAAAACATTCCAGCCATACAAAGATCTCTCAGATGCATAGCTCATGATCTTTTCAGGTAGGTAAAGGTATGTTGTTTTCCAATATTTAATCAATAATTCCTTTCATTTCACTTTCAATTCACTTTAACTTCACTTTTAACCATATTTTTCTTTCCCATACCCTTACATTAAACCATTTTCATGATTACATGGGTTTTATACATATTATTTTCCAGTGCATATATTTTAGTGTTTTTGAGTGAATTTATGATTAAATATTGGAAAAATGACATGTTTACACTTATATATGAAAGTGAGATGAGTTTCATGATGTTTATAGGTGTATTTGAAGACTCCAACCAAGTCAAACTTGACCATCAAGCCTCAAATTCGAATCCTCTTCAACCCCTTGAAGATTTGATGAAGATTTGGAGATTTACTCAAGTATCTTGAATGGAGATTAATCATGAAGGAGAGATTTGTAAGAGGATTTGTAGAGATATCACTTGACAGGTGTGAGCACATGGTTGTAACCAAATGATATATTTGTGGATCTAGGAGAGATTTTTGGATCTAAGTTATCTTAAATTTTTGTATAAATAGGAGTGCCTCTTCCATTTCAAAGGGAGGACTCCTGGAGCATTGTGTCCAACATATGATGGAATAAGAATCAATCTTTATTTTCACATCAGTTTCCATTCTCTAGTTTAGATTTAGAATTCTTTAGTTTATGTGTTACTTTGTTCTTGGGAGAATTGAGCTCACTCCAGATAGATCATAGTAGCATTTTCTTCTTGTTATAATGCTTTGAATAGGTTTATATGATTTATTGTTTTTATTAGAATTATTTGATAATCTTGATTGTTGATAGGTTATTTGAAATATTATGAGAAGACCTCCTATAAGGGAGCTATTGTTTATTTATTTTCAATGCATGAGTGTCTACTTGATGATCTTGATTGTTGATAGGTTTTGTGAAACATCATGAGAGGACTTCTTGTAAGGGAGCTATTCTTTTCTTTCCTACAAAAACTAAGTCTTATTAAGTGGAATGAAAGAGTTAGGATTTGATTGAATTTTCTTAGATTAGAGTTAGATGCCTACTCCTCCATATATTTTGTTGGCATCATCACAAGCTTACGAGCATCCCTGGTTGATAATTAAATGAAAGCAATTTAAGCAATTGAATTTCCCAACACGGAGCCTCTAACAACATGACGAGAATCTGGCGAGTATTCCTAGATTTCATAGAGATTGGTCCTAGCCGACAAGTGGTAAATGAAGGTGGTATGGCAAGAGCTATACGTGGAGCTGGGAATGTCATATTCCAACTCCAGTTTGGGGGACTCTTGGAAATTCATGGAGTTCTCTTTGTTCCAGGGTTGAGTGTTAACATTCTCGTAATCTCAGCCTTGGAAGATGTAGGATATTGCATATTGTTCAAGAGGGAACATGTCTTTATCTATAGGTAGGGATTGGAGCCGGTAAAGTTGCAGTTGATCGTTAACTGAGCGAATAGGTTGTATATGTTGAGAGGAAAACTTTTGATGTATGATTCAGCGTCGGATGAGGAGCATGTGGAGGATTTTGAGACTGCGATGGCGCCAAGCTATGAGTCTTGCATTCCAATAGAAGAGAGTGAGTCTCTTCTGAGAACTCGCAGAAGGCTCAACCAGGTTGATCGAACCAATGCTCAAGATGAAGTGAGCTTAGGGTTCCGAGAGGCTGCGAAGAGAAGATCTTCTAGTTTAAGTTGAGTCCAGGTGTTACCGATGGCTCCAGGTTCAAAGGGAGCTCCTATAGAGAACAGTGTGATGGGACCAGATGATGGAGATGGCAGCGAGTACATCCCTTGCTAAGACGGAGTGTTATGTTTTTATCTCGGGAGGTACTCCGCATGTTTTGTTGTGTATGCAGATGTTACCTTAATATTTACACTACGAGACACTTTACTTTGTAATAGTTTTTATAAATTTGTTTCAAGTGCTTCTTTTATTAAAGTGATATTTTAATAAAGTGTACCTTCTATTTTTAAAGTGACTTTATTTTCATAAAGTACTGATGTAATAAAGTGAAAATCACTTTAATTTAAATGAGACATTTTGGAGGGAATAGATCATGACCCTTGATATTGAAAAATGCAAAATTTAATATCGGCCTTTGGATTTAGGGTTGGAGAAGGTGAAAAGACACTTTGGGGGGAAAATGTCATTTTCATATTATAAAAGAATGCATTGGGTAGTGTACAAGAAATATCGAATGCTGAGAAGACATCGGGAGGAGATTGAGAGAGATTTTCTGAATAAGCTTGAGATAGGAAAGTGAGCAGCATAGAGGGCATGTTTTCTAAGGAAGGAGGGCACGAATCCCAAGAACAAAATTTCTAAGTTTTTTGGCCACAATATTTTTTTGTTGTGGGAGGTCGTACTGTACGAATCTGTACAGTTCATACGATTCCGTACAGCAGTACAGATTTGTTATGGAAATCGAGGCATTTCAGGCATGATTTTTGAGGTGGATTTCAAAATTCTTGTGGTTGTTTATGGGTCATACGGAACAGTCCATACAGTTGACCGTGACACAGAAAATGAGGTACAGAGGAGGCCATAGAGCACTACTGTTTTTTCATGGAAAACAAGGCAGATTTATGTTTGACAGATTTGGTTTATGGGTTGTTGTCCACTGTGTTATTTCTGCTGCTATTTTGCTTAACAATGTGTATTTTTGCTTATCGAAATTTCTGAATGTAAGCTTATGCATTTTTTAAATTGATGAAGACAATTATCTCTAGGTTGCTAAGTGTTTAACAGAATATTAACTTGCTGATTTTTTTTCATTTAAAATCTACAGTTCGAAGGGAAACATACGATACAACTATCGCCAGCCGATATGTGCAAAAGCCAGAACAATAATAGTTGCGAGTGTTCTTTCTTTTGAAGAGATCGAGGGGCTATTGTTGTATGATATGCTCATTTTTAGCAGAGCCCATCTTTTCTTGAGCGGTAACAGTCAGCCCTTCGAGCGACATAAGACCGCTGTTGACGTCGCTACTATGCCATTGAACCTGCTCTGCACCGCCCTGGATGCCATTGAACTGAAGAGGAACATATAGGAGGGAACCGGAGAGCAGAAAACAGTGGTGGGGTTCTGGGTGACAATATGTGGGAGGATTTAAGGCCGTCGGGAGTGGGAGAATGGGTCTGAGAGTGGTCGGGTGAGAGGAAACTGGAGGGCACGCATAAGGTGGAAGGAGATTGAGCTGAGCTTGGGATACATACAATTCAAAGGTATAGTGTGAGTGTTGAAGGTGCCAAGCCATTTCCAAGTCCTCTTTGAGGAATCTCTGATTTCGGCAACCCATTTCCCGCCGATATTCTGATAGACTCCTTTGAAGTGGAATTTGTAGTTGTCTAGTAGGCCTTTGCCTTTGCATTTCTGATTTATGTTCTGGAGTCGGTGCCGTGTCTGTGCTCTGCCAATTTAATTGCCACGAGTCCCTTCGCCTACCATACTCGATTATTCCTTCTTCCTCTCAATCGTATAGTAAACTTGTATCGTTAGTAGAGTATGCCACGAGTCCCTTTGCCTACCATACTGAAGTATTGTCCCTTCTTCCACTCAATCGTATAGTAAACCTGTATCGTTGGTAAAGTATCCAGTAGCCAGTCTGCACTTTATTCCTTTCCTGTTCCTCGTGGCTGTTGTTTTATAGATGGACATGGCGCAAGGGGCACACGTAGCCACCCAACTTTCTCATATCATGAGTGTGAACCTGAATGGGTTCACATTGCCATTACTTATCATGCTATCGTTATGATTAATTAATGTAATTAGCTTGCTTGAATAGATCATTACAAGCGTGTTACAATTAATGCGAGGAACTCTAACATCTCTATTCATACCGTTTTGTTTCATCAGAGGCCGAACAATAAAAATATAAATATGTTTAAGTGCCCAATTAATGACCATACACAGCTGTGGTTAATTACCCAATTCCTTCTTCGCTAGAAGTTATTACTTATTGGCCTTTTGACTGATCATTTAGCTTGCACCTCATTCTTCATTTCCAGAGCGTAGAACTACGTTTGGATTCCTTAGAATACATCAAGCCTTGCGTGGAACCATGTTTGTAGACCTTTTCAAACTAGACTATATTTATGGACATCAAACTAAATTTTCTTTTAATTTGAAATAATTCGATTTTTTTGTAAAGAGAAAGACAAGTTTTTATTTATTTATTTAACTTGTGTAAAATTTTCTTTTAATTTAAAATAATTTGATTTTTTTTAAAGAGAGACAAAAATTTATTACGAGTTAAAATTCAAATTATGTAGTACTTTTAGATATGGCAAAGTTTGTTATATTTAAAATTTGTCACGAATGTGAAGGGTTTATTTAAAATATGAAGGGTTTCTATTGTGGGATACATTTGAAAGGCGCTTTATTTTTATACATTTAAATATCATATTTAAAGGAGACATACTTGTTATGTGAATTTGAAGAGTGAAGAGTTTCTACTTTGCAATAAATATTAATGGAGGTTCATATATCAATGGTGGTTTATGGCCATTAACTCATGAGCATATGTTCTTTCTCTTATTTATTTTCTTGATTTCCTTCTCTTACTTATTTTATTTTCTTTTCAATAGGAGCACTTGCTCACATATTCCAAAACCTCATCGTGTGAAGGGGAGGATTACAAAAATATCCATAGAGAGTCTTTATGAACATATTGAATAATTAGAGAAAACGAAGGAATAAATGCTTGTTACCAAATTTAGATTATTGAAACACAATATTCAAGCACACATAGAGAATAACATATTAAGATTCAAGATTCACTTGCACAAAATGGATGATGTAATAGAATAATCGGAAAAACAAAAAAAATCAACCCAAGAGGGAGAGGATGAAGCAAATTTCAACATGAGAGATAGGATTAAAGAGCTAACAATTTTTCCCTAAATAATTTGGAAAATAAATTGGATATGAAACTCATTAAAGCGAAAATGAATAAGCTAATGGAGTTGCATAAATACAAGAAATGAAAAAACAGAAACAATAACCTAAGCTTAAATGAGAGATTGAAGAAAATCTCAACATGAAATATATGACTAAACAGATAGAAGAAAATCTAAGTAAGAATTTGATAGTTTGGAAAATAATTTGGATATGAAATCCTTCTAAGAGGAAATGGATAAGTTAATATATTTGAGAACGAAAGAGCATGCACAAGAAGAAATAAAAAATAAATCACAGATTGAAACAACTTACATTACAATAGCAAAGAGGGTGGGGACAATAATCCAAGATAAAGATAGGAAGTTCAAAAGGTGACTAAATTTTATTATAATTTAAAATTAAAAATATGTAGAACTTTTAGATATGACAACTTATTATATTTTTAAATTTGTGGCGAATGTGAAAGGTTTATCTGAAGGTGAATTTGAATGGTGAAGGGTTTTTACTTTGTGGAAAATTTGAACTCAATTTTCTACATGTGGTAAATTTGAATGCTTAAGGGTGTCTACGAATACAAGAAAAACTAACTAAGAATAAGAATGTGACCCTAATTAGTTCGAAAATAATTTGGATATCAAACCCATGATTTTAGATATCAAACCCATCAAAGAGGAAATGAATAAGCTAATAGAGTTTTAAAGAGGCTAAAAAAGATGCAAAAAATAATCAAACATAAAGACATGTTGATTCATGTCAAATTAAGTTGTAAATCTCTAATCTTAAAAGGGTCAATAATATATATAAATGAAGTCCTCATGATAGAAGCTAGAAAACGAAATTCAAAAGGTAAAGAAGCCAAAAAGAAAGGAAAATGGAAAATAATTAGAAATAGAAAATATATTGTTTGGTATAGAGAGAATGATAATAATAAATAGGAATTTGGGAAGAATAAATAAAATTCTAAAGAATTCTAAATAATTTGTTACCTTCTTAATGTAGGATTGAGTACCAGGGTCTGAGTGGAAGTTAATCCTCATCATTATCATAAGATTTTCAAAATTTTTATTCAATTTATTAAATAGAAATTTAACTTTTTGTATAAGTTTATTTAAATAAAGAGAAAATTGTTAGAATTAAAAAAAAAAAAATTCATCATATTTAACAATTTCACACCTAAATTAACATTTTTTTAAATAAATAATTATTCATACATTAGTATTAATGGTTATTATAATTTCCAAAATAATTTTATAAAAATTAATTAGTGTACTATTATTATTTATCCGAGTGTATGATCTTTATGATCTCCACTAAGAGAAACGACCAAGTTGCAAGCAGGAGGGAGACAAGTAGTGGGACTATATGAGTTTAACTCGACGAAGTAAAAAACCAAATTTCAGATTTCTAGAAAATCTAAGAGAAGTGTAAAAATTTAATTGACAAGTGGTCAATGAGAAGGAGAGTCATACATTTTTCAAGACCTCGAAAAATTCTACAAGTCATGACAAGAAGGAATGGGAAGCCATTGGTAAGGGATTTGATTACATTGTAAATCACGTAACTCCCAAATTTTCAAAAGAGCCACGTAGTTCGCAGCTTCTCTTGGATTTGGAAGTTAACTCGCGGGAGAACTTAGCTCCAAGTGACAGAGTCAAGGTAGTTTCTTAATGTGCTCTATGGTTGGGTGTTTCCCCTAGGAACCTACAATTCTTCATTAATATTATTATATTTGTTTTGTAGTACATGTATTTTATTGGAAATTAGTATTTTAATTCATTAAGTCTCTATCATAATGAAATTTTATGGTAGGAGGTTGGACACTTAAATTTTGTCATTTTAAATAATTTAAATAAAAAAGTTTTATATTATGGTTGAATGTGGATTTTGGTGCATATGTCAAGCATTAACAAAGACTAGCCATATTTCTTAATCATAATAGAGACATAAGAGAGATAATAGATTTGTGATTGAAATAAAATCACTAAAGGTCAAAGGAAGATAAATTATCTGATACAGAATCTATACAAGATTTCTATACCAAAATATAGAATGATATTGAATAGAATATTTATATAAGATAAGTAGGAATACTTATAAATTATCAAAATTCAATTATAGAACAAGTATGCATTACCTAAACCACTAGATTCCCAATATTACAATCAATACGACACAGTGATAGAGTTACTCAATAGTCACTTATCTTCAACTTTTTTCTATAGAGTATTAATCTTTACTAAGACCAAGAAGACAATACACAACATTTGAATAACACTGCATATGGAATTTAAGTTAATCTGAGGTACCTTCTACACTTACCGTCGAATCCAAAGTCCTTAGGCATAAGTATATGTGTCCTCATGAAAAAATAAAAAGAAATGGGTTAAGAAATATTAATGCAAAAAAATATACAAACCCAATAACTATAAGTATGAAACAAAGTTATTCAAAGACGAGTTACCATGGACTATCCTATTACAATAAGTTAGAAGGGTCACCATTGTTGGAACCCTGAAAGGAGTGTAATCAAAACTATAACCAAACTGAATAACAAAATCCAAGTATAAATGGTATGATAAAAATGTTATAAGATTACATGTTAAAATATTGCAAATAGACTTCATGTTCCTTGTTTCTCTAGCGTTTAAATATGATGGGTACCCTCAAAAATTTAAACAAGGGCCCATCATTAGCAAGAATACCGCAAATAACTAGAATAGGAAAGTATCCCCGTATTATGAAATCTTTCCTTGACAACATTAAACTAAGAATTTGTTTTAGCCTAAAGGGTTTTTCAAGCAGGGACAAGGATCATCTAGTCTGTAGGTTAAGGATAGCCTTATATGGTTTGAAACATGAATCGAGATCATGGTATGTAAAGATAGATATCTTCTTTTATCATAATGGGTTTGTGAAAATATAAAATGATCCTAACGTGTATGTTAAGAAACATGAGGAAATAAAACTTGATGCAAAGTCATTCAAGTGCATTTTTATTGGGCATTGTACTCATAGAAAAACACTAGAGGTCCATCTTGAAAGTGAGTTGGTGCCAAATAGGTTACTATGTACTAGAAAGCATGATAGAGATTGAGTTTTTCTATCTAATATAAATAAATGTACTATTGTTGTCGTAAAGAAGAGAAGGAGTCGCAACAAGACGACCAACAATCCACACCTTTCATGGAGAGAGAGTTAAGCTACTACTCCAACGATGGGAGTTATTTAAGACTCATTATGCAAAAGATAATTCCAAAAGTTTGGAGGACTGTAGTTATCCATCAAGGACCTTGGTAGGAAAGTGAGCTCATTCTTATAGCCATTATTATATAATCATTTTACTTTTGAGGAACCTACCCCGTCACATAGGTAGAATAATATTTCGATTTAATAAAGGTAAATATTAATAAGGCCTAGCAATAAGAAAAAATAAGTCAAATGTAAGAAGAGATAATAAAAGTTTCCACTTCTAGAAGGATTTTCCTCTAGATGGTTCTTTTGATAGACATATTTATTATAAATAGTAGTCGAGGGTATGAAAACTTTTGTCTTGGATATTGTTGTAATAGAGCTTTGCACTGCTCAAGGTTGCCCCTTCAAAGAGACAAGTTAACATTTCTCTCAGTAATCAAAGCTCTCTTTCTCGTGTTATTCTGGTATCATTTTGGTATTATTGTGGTGTTGTGTGGTATACCCAGGGAGGTAATATGGGGTACCTAGGGAGGTACCCAATGAGAATGTAGTTATGTGTTATTAGTGAAAGTCATTTAATATATGGGAATGTGGTCATTCAATGTAAGGTGGACTAGGTCCACTATATTAATAAAGGCCCACTATGGTAGTTGGATGTAATAAATGTGGGAAGGCTCTCTAGAAGGTTCCTAGGAGATAGGGAGAGCTATATAAAGAAGTCTAGGCAATGTAATGAAATATAGTGAAGAATATTGTGATTGTAGAAGCAAGGATTGCTTGAGGAGTTTTATCCTTCCATAAGCATTAATATATGGTGTTACCCTACCTCAAGGGTTTTCTCTATTTCTTGTGTTCATGTTATGGTGAATGGTTTATGGTTTATTCTTGCTACTATTGAAGTATATCTTCAGATTTGGTATAGGTACTTAACAATTGGTATCATAGCACTTTCCTTGGCCAAAGAAGGCAAAATTTGTTTTCTCTTTTTGCAGAATTTTTTTTTTAGGGAAGAAAAAGAGGGCGGCGCACTTCATGTTCATATATAAAGTCTTACGACCTGAATTTGGAAAAATAAATTGGGTATTTGAATTCCTCTCGGAAAAATACCCAATTTCAGAAAAAAAAATTAGCCGAAACGGAGTTCGGGAAGTAAAGTTATGAGTATTTTAAATTTAGCAATTTTTTAGGGTTTTTCCAGAAAAAGCCGCGATTTTTTGTCGTAACTTATTGTTCTATTTTTTGGGGTTTTTCATAGAAAGATGTATTTTACAGGGAAATGTGATGGCCCTAGTATTGAATCATTCATTAAAGAAACAAAATCAGCATGGGAAGATACTTGGCCCCATTGGGTAGCTCTCAAATTGCAAGGTGATGTTGTCATTTGGTGGAAATCACTTGATTATGAGGAGATGATGAGACTTTCCAATGTAGAATTTGAAAAAATATTGTTAGACAAATGGTCTCATGGAAAAAATCAGGATAAAGAGAGAACCAAGAGTATATTTTCAGGTGAAAAATCTATATTACAAGTTCATAGTTGTATTCATAAAGAAAATATCATTGTTTCTATTAACCCTAGTTGCATGTATAATTTTATCAATGTTCAGTTGGTTAATAGATTGCAAATTCCAACAAAGAATATTCAAATCACACATGTTGAGGGTGAAAATGTTCAAATTTTTAAAGATTTGAAGATTACCATGGATAAATGTGTTGCATTCAGATTTTTATGCTATGGATATGGATGAAGTGGATATTGTTTTGGGATATCCTTGGATCGAATCAGTGGGTACCATTAATATTAATGTGCAAAAGAAGTTTTTAAAGTTGTGGTACAAGGAAAAGAAAATCACATTGCAGGATGTGTCTCTTAGTAAGAAAGATGGACCCATGGAAGCTAGCAACGAAGTTATTGCCGAGTATGAAGTTGAATCAGAGGCAAAGTTTACAGAAGGAGATGAAGCAAAACTACAAGAAGGACATAATCAGGAAGCCAAGGAGGTCATTGACTCAAAGGCACAAAGTGTTGCAGATTTGAAGAAAAAAGAACAAATTGCTAGGAAAGATAAAGATAAAGACAGGGAAACCGCGACATGATGCATAGAAAGATAAGGGTGCAAAGGTAGCAGATATACATCATGTTCGACTTCCATTGGGATGGATGGATGGTCGTACTTGGTACCAGTTGGCTACATTGCTTAGCCGGTCATATTGTATGGTTTCTTCTAATGTTTCGAGGACGAAACATGTGAAGGGGGATGGAATGTGGTATACCTAGGGAGGTAATATGCGGTACCTAGGGAGGTACCCAATGGGAATGTAGTTATGTATTATTAATGGAAGTCATTTAATATATGGGAATGTGGTCATTCAATGTAAGGTGGACTAGGTCCACTATATTAATAAAGGCTCACTATGGTAGTTGGATGTAATAAATGTGAGAAGACTCTCTAGAAGGTTCCTAGGAGATAGGGAGAGCTATATAAAGAAGTCTAGGCAATGTAATGAAATATAATGAAGAATATTGTGATTGTATAAGCAAGGATTGTTTGAGGAGTTTTATCCTTCCATAAGGATTAATATATGGTATTACTCTACCTCAAGGGTTTTCTCTATTTCTTGTGTTCATGTTATGGTGAATGGTTTATGGTTTATTCTTGGTATTATTGAAGTATATTTGCAGATCTCGTATAAGTACTTAACATGTTGTTCTGGTTATATTGTTGTTCATCTGCCATTTCTAGCATTTTATTTATTTTCTGCATACTTTTAATATTTCGAATATTACGAGTGGTATCAGAGCACTTTCCTTGGAATAAAATTGTGGGTTAATTTTTTTTCACGGTGGAGACGTATTCCAATGTCTTTAAGCTATAGAGATCTTTCATATTTAAGATACAAAGATCTTTCGTTACATGCATAAACCTGTGGTCGATGATTCATACACGTAAGAAATACAAGTGGTACTTAAGCGCACATTTGTTGGCCACCCTTGTAACCCCTGTTGGTACCCATTCAAGTGGTAGCGCATCAGATAACACATGTATACGGATCAACCTAGATTTCATGAAACCCTCTTTAGATAAACCGATCGATCGTCTGTCTATAGTGCCACTGAGAATAACCTATAGTTCCACTGAGAATAACACTCAGGAAGATACTCTCTAGTACCTTGGTAGTGAGGTAGTATGGCTAAGGAAACAGTCTAGCCTCCTTAGTTTGTGCCCTGATATATTGGGTTGAGTACTATTGTTGGGCCCCACACGTATATTAGAGAGAGGGGTGCTAAGCCATGCGCACTACCCTTGTCTTGACAGTCCCCGATTTCAACAAAACGTTTATTGCGGAATATGATGCTTCATGCACTACTATTGACCTAATTCTAACACAAGACAATAGACCAATTTATTTCATTAGCTAGGATTTGAATGGTCACAATTTGGGAAAATATACATATGGAAAGGAAAAGATGGCCATTATCCATGATGTGCACACTTGGAAACCATATCTATTGGGACTTAATTTTTAAATCAAAACATATCAGCATAGTCTAAAGTATTTCCTAAGTTATCCTCCCTAAAAAAGAACATAAAGAACATGTGATTAACTAAAATGTTGGGATATGATTATGAAATTATATATAAATAAGGAAAAGATAACGCAGTGGCATATGGGTTGTCAATACAATATGAGGATGAAGGTTCACTTTTTTCCTTATCATTTCCAGCTCCTAATTCGATTGAGGAAGTTCGACAAGAGTGGCTAACCCACCCAATCATATCACATGTAATTCAATGACTTGAGGAGGACCCTAACCCTAACCCGCTCACCGATTACACTTGGAAATACAATATCCTCAGGTATAAATAGAACTTTGTTTTGTGTGACAATATCCCTGGTACAATATCCCCATTTTTAGCGGAACCCTTCGAGCTACATAAGACCTTGGCCGATGCCACTGTTGCTGTTGTTATCAAGCATCATTGCAACTACATGCAAAGCCTGCTCTGCACCGCCCTGGACGCCATTGAATTGAAGAGGAAAAGATGTGGGGGAACCTGATAGCAGAAAACGGTGGTGTGGTTCGGGGTGGCGATCTGTGGGAGGATTTAGGGCGGGCGGAGTGGGAGAAGAGGTCTGAGAGTGGTCGTGTGAGAGTAAACTGGAGGGTGGGCATAAGGTGAATGGAAATTGAGCTGAGCTTGGGATACATACAATTCAAAGGCAGACTGGTTATATGCACGGGCGGTTGAAGGTGCCAAGCCATTTTCGAGTCCTCGTCCAAGAATCTATGATTTCGGCAACCCATTTCCCCCCGATTTCGGACTCCTTTGAAGTGGAATTTGTAATTGTCTGGTCCGCCTTTGCCTTTGCTTTTCTGATTTCTGTTCCCGAGCCGGTGCCGTGTCTGCGCTCCGCCAATTTCCTCGGCAGGACTCCCTTCGCCTACCATACTGGAGTATTTTCTCTTCTTCCTGTCAATCGTATAGTAAACTTGTATCTTTAATAAAGTATTCCGTAGTTGAGATGCACTTTATTCCTTTCCTGTACCTCGTGGCTGTTGTTTTAAACATGGGCAAGGAGCGCTCGTAGCCACCCAGCTTTCTCATATCGGGAACGTCTGAATGATTGGGTTCAGGTTCAAACCGCCATTGCTTATAATACAGCCAGCCTTTTCAAGAGCGTGGAACCATGTTTGTAGGTCGTTTCCAACTAGACGATATTTATGGACATCGAACAAAATTTAACGCTATAAATAGTATAGTAAGTTAATTCTGTAAATTTTTTAATAAAATGATTAATAAAAAAATTTAAACAGATAAAAAATTTAGAGGCGTGTAAATTTTTTATTTATTTAAAATAAATTTTATTTTTTTTTTATAAGAAAAAGACAATTTTATTATGATCTAAAATAAAAATTATGTAGAACTTTTAGATATGACAAAGTTTATTATATTTAAAATTTGTCATGAATGTGAAGGGTTTATTTGAACTATTAAGGGTTTATTGAGCGGGATAAATTTGAAAGGGGCTTTATTCTTATATATCTAAATCTGAACATGAATGGAGACATACTTGTGATGTGAATTTGAAGAGTCAATGCTGGTTTATGGTCATTAACTCAGGAGCATAAGTTCCTTCTCTTATTTATTTTCTTGGTTTTCTTTTGTTACTTATTTCATTTTCTTTTCAATATAAGCAGTTGACCACATATTCCAAATACTCATCATGTGAAGGGGAGGATTACAAAAATAGGCATAGAGAGTCTTTGGGAACATATTGAATAATTAGAGAGAAAGAAAGAGAGAGAAGAATAATTAGAGAAAACGAAAGTAGAGAGAGAAGTGACACTCCAAATAGAGTTAAAAACAATGCTTGATATTAAATTTAGATTGTTGAAAGACAATATTCAAACACACATAGAGAACAAAATATTAGGATTCAAGATTCACTTGCACAAAATAGAGGATGTAATAGAAAAATTGGAAAAACAAAAACAATCAACCTAAGAGGGAGAGGACGAAGCAAATTTCAACATGAGAGATAGGATTAAAGAGCTAACAATTTCGACCTAATTAATTTGGAAAATAAATTGGATATCAAACTGATTAAACAGAAAATGAATAAGCTAATGGAGTTGCATAAATACAATAAATGAAAAAACAAAAACAATAACCTAAGATGAAATAATATGAATTTGGGAAGCATAAATAAAATTCTAAAGAATTATAAGTAATTTGTTACCTTCTTAATGTAGGATTGACTAGTCTCCGTGGAAGTTAGTCCTCATCATTATCATAAGGTTTTAATTTTTTTTTATTCAATTTATTAAATGGAAATTTAACTTTTTGTATAAGTTTATTTAAATACTAAGAAGAAAATTGTTAGAATTAAAAAAAAAAAACTATCATAAAATTTAACAATTTCACACCTAAATTAACATTTTTTAAAATAAATAATTATTCATACATTAGTATTAATGGTTATTATAATTTCCAAAATAAATTTATAAAATTTAATTAGTGTCTTGTTGTTGTTGTTGTTGTTATTATTATTATTATTATTATTATTTATCTGAGCTGTATGATCTTTATGATCTCCACTAAGAGAAATTCAGATTTCTAAGAAATCTCAATAGAAGTGTAAAAATTTAATTAAGAGGTGATCAATGAGAAAGAGGCTCATACATGTGTCAAAACCTAGGAAAATTCTATAAGCCATGAAAAGATGGAATGTGAAGCCATTGGGAAATGATGTGATTACAGTGTAAATCACATAACTGCAAAATTGTCAAGACAACCATGTAGGTCCCAGCTTGTCTTGCTTAGCTCGCGGGTGAACTTAGCTCGGGGGTGACAGAGTGAAGGAAGTTTCCTACTCTACTCTATGGTTGGGAGGAATGGTCTTCTCAACGTGTGTTTCCCCTAAGCAACCTACAATTTATAGGTTCTTCATTGATATTATTAAAAAAAAATTGTACTCCATGTATTTTATTGGAAATTAGTATTTTAATTCATTAAGTCTCTATCAAAAATGAAATTTTACGGTAAGAGCTTGGATACTTAAACTTTTTCATTTTAAACTATTGAAATTAAAAAGTTTTATAATATGGTTGAATGTGGATTTTGGTGCATATGTCAAGCATTAACAAAGACTAGCCACATTTCTTAATCATAATAGAGACATAAGAGAGACAATAGAATTGTGATTGAAATAAAATTATCCAACATGACAGGAAGATAAATTATCTATACAAAATCTATACATGATTTCTATACCAAAATATAGAATGATATTGAATAGAATATTTATATAAGATAAGTAGGAAGACCTATAAATTATCAAAATTCAATTATAGAACAAGAATGCATTACCTAAACCACTACATTCCCAATATTACGATGAATATGACAAAGTGACAAAGTTACTCAATAGTCACTTCTCTTCAATTTTTATTTATAGAGTATTAATATCTACTAAGAGCTAGAAGACAATATACAACATTTTAATAACCCTCCATATGGACTTCAAATTAAATCTAAAGTACCTTCTACACTTAGTTTCGAATCGATAGTCTTCAGATGTAAGTATATGTGTCCTCATGAAAAAATAAAAAGAAACGGGTTAAGAAATATTAATGCAAAAGAATATACAAACCAAAGAACTATAAGTATGAAACAAAGTTATTCAATGATGAGTTACCATGGACTATCCTTGTACAATAAGTCAGAAGGGTCACCATTGTTGGAACCCTACATGCAGAGTAATCGAAACTATAACCAAATAGAATAAAAAAATCCAAGTATAATGGTGTGATAAAAATGTTATAAGATTACCTGTTAAAATATTGCAAATAAAATTCATGTGGATTGTTGCTAGAGTGTTTAAATCTGACAGGTACCCATGAAAATTTAAACAAGGGCCCATAATTAGAAATAATACCATGAATAACTAGAATTAGAAAGTATTGTCGTATTATTAAATCTTTCCTTGACAACAATAAGCCAAGAATTTTGTTCGTCCTAAAGGGTTTGTTAAGCAGGGACAAGAGCATCGAGTCAGCAGGTTATGGAAAGCCTTATATGGTTTGAAGCAGGAACTGATATCATAGTATGTAAATATAGATACATCCTTTTATCATAATGGGTTTCTGAAAAGAAAAAATGATCCTAACTTATATGTTAAGAAACATGAGAGAAGAAAACTTGATGCAAAGTGTGTTTTTATTGGGTATTGTACTGATAAAAAAGCACCAAAGGTCCATCTTGAAAGCAAATTGCTTCCACATAGGTCACTATGTACCAGAAAGCATGATAGAGATTGAGTTCAACTACGTAATATAAATAAATGCACTATTGTTGTCATAAAGAAGCGAAGGATCCGCGAAAAGACAAGCAACAATCCACACCCTTCATGCAAAGAGAGTTAAGATGCTACTGCAATGATGAGAGTTATTTGAGACTCGTAATGGAAAAGATAATTCGAGAAGTTTGGCGGACTGTAGTTATCCATCCAGGACCTTGGAGGGAAAGTGCGCTCATTCTTATAGCCATTATTATATCATGATTTTACTTTTTAAGGACGTAACCTCTCAAGTAGGTAGAATAATATATTCTGATGTGATAAAGGTCAATATTAATAAGGCCTAGAAATAAGGAAGAATAAGTTGAATGTAAGAATACCTAATAGAAGCTTCTTCTTCAAGAAGTATCTTTCTCTAGATGGTTATTTTGATAGACATATTTAGTAGAAATAGTAGTTGAGGGTATGAGAAGTTTTTTCTTGGATATTGTTGTAATAGAGCTATGCTCTGCTCAAGGTTTCCCCCTCGAAGAGGCAAGTGAACATTGCTATCAGTAATTAAAGTGCTCTTTCTGGTGTTATTCTGGTATCATTTTGGCATTATTTTGGTGTTTTTCTGGTTATATTATTGTTCATATGCCATTTCTTGCATTTTATTTTTGTTCTGCATACTTTTCATATCTGGAATATTACAAGTGGTATTAGAACACTTTACTTGGCAGAAAATTGTGGGTTAGTTTTTTTTCAAGGTAGAGACATATTCTGATGTCTTTAAGCTACAAACATATATCATTACTCGCATAAAGCCACAGTCGAGGATTCATACATGCAGTAAATACAAGTGGTACTTAAGTGCACATTTGTTGGCCACCATTTTAACCTATGTCGGTACCCCTTCGAGTGGTAGGGCATCAGACAATACCTGTATACAGATCAACCTAGATTTTCTGAAGCCCTCTTTAGATAAACTGATTGGTCGTCTCACTGCTATAGTGCCACTGAGAACAACATTTATGAAGATACTCTCTAGTACCTCGGTAGTAGGGTAGTATGGATAACTATGTGGTCTAGAGTTTTTATTTGGTAACCTAAGATATTGGGTCGAGTACTTTTGTTAGACCCCACACGTATATGAGAGATTTATATCACAAGGAAAACCCTTATGTGTAGAACCCTTGAATACCCAACCTTTGGGGACATAAACAAAAGAATAAAACAAGCAAGATATATTGCCATGCAACAGTGTCGCATGCATTTATGTTGTCCAATCACTACACACTTCTTCCTAATTAAGCATTTGGGAATTTCATCACCATGGTTTTCTTCAGACCAGAGTATATACAACTCGTCTTGGAAAAGAACCAAAAGGTCTTTGAGGAACCCATGCATTTACACCCCTCCTGAAGTAAGCATGATCATAACATCCTTCTCCTTCCAGGTCTTCATCCCCCCAATATACGCTCGTACAAGTATCCATTTTCTCAAAAGAATTAAATATAAAAATAGTTCAGGAATTACTGGAAGCTTTTGTAATTATCCCAAGTACCAGCCCATATTAAACCCATGTTGTGATGGTTTTAGAAAAATAAAGTTCTTGGTGCATGTCCATATCTTCACTCCATGGATAAATTGACCATTAAGGATACATTTCTCATTCCTGTCATTGATGATTTCTTGGCTGAACTCGAGGGTGCTTATTTATTCACAAAATTAGATCTTTCCTTAGGCTATCACCAGATTCGAATGAGTGAAGTAGATATTTCTAGGCCTTCTTTCCGAACTCATGAAATCCATTATGAATTCTTGGTAATGCCTTTTGGATTTTGAAATACCCCATCTACCTTTAAAAGTCTCATCAAGAAACTCTTGAAGACACACCTTTGGAATTTTTTTCTGGTTTTCTTCGATGAAATCCTCATTTACAGTCGCACTTGGTATTCCCATCTATATCATGTGGACAAAGTTCTCCAATTGTTACAGGAAAATCAATTGTTTTTCAAGAAGGCCAAGTGTTCATTTGGAATGAGAGAGGTTGAATAACTAGAACACATTGAGGGCTTATCATGTTATCATTGTGATTAATTAATGTTATTAGCTTCCCTGACAAGATCATTACAAGCCCGTTACAATTAATGTGAGGAACTCTAATAGCTCTATTGATACCGTTTTACTTGATCAGAGGCCGAACACGCAGTATTTGTGGATATCCAGTCCCATTGTATTGGAAATAAAAATCTCCTATGGTGTCCAATTAATCACCATACATACATATGGTTAATTACCTAATTCCTCCTTCATTGGAAGTTATTACTTATTGTCATTTTGATTGATCAATTAGCTTGAACCTAGTTCTTCATTTCCAGAGGTTAGAACCATGTTTGGAATCCTTATAATACAACCAACTTTTTCAAGAGCGTGGAACCATGTTTGCAGGTATTTTTCTTCATTTCCATAGTGTAGAACCATATTTAGAATGCTTATAATGTAGACATCTTTTCAAGAGCATGGAACCATGTTTGCACGTATTTTCAAACTAGACTATATTTATGGACATCTAACTAAATTTAACAATATAAGTATTTTGGTAAGTTATTTGTGTAAATGTTTTAATAAAAGGATTAATAAAAAAAATTAAATGAATCTTTCGATAGATATTTTAGAGGTGTGTAAAATTTTATTTTAATTTAAAATAATTTTATTTTTTTTAATGATAAAGACAAAATGTTATTGTGATTTAAAATTAAAATTATCTAGAAGGGTTTCTACCGTGGGATACATTTGAAATGCGCTTTAATATTATACATCTAAATTTGAACTTGAAAGGAGACATACTTGTGATGTGAATTTGAAGAGTGAAGAGTTCATATTCTGCAGTAAATGTGAATGGAGGTTTATACATCAATGGTGGTTTCTTGCCATTAACTCATGAGTATATGTTCCTTCTCTTATTCATTTTCTTGGTTTCCATCTCTTACTTAATTTATTTTCTTTTCAATATGAGCACTTGACCACATATTCAAAAACTTCATCATGTGAAGAGAAGGATTACAAAAATATCCATAGAGAGTCTTTGTGAAGGTATTGAATAATTAGAGAAAAAGAAAGAGAGAGAAGAATCATTAGAGAAAAAGAAAGTAGAGAGAGAAGTGAAACTCTAAACAGAGTTAGAGGCAATGCTTGATACCAAATTTAGATTGTTGAAAGACAATATTCAAACACACATAGAGAATAAAATATTAGGATTCAGAATTCACTTGGACAAAATGGAGGATGTAATAGAAGAATTGGAAAACCAAAAACAATCCACCCAAGAGGGAGATGACAAAGCAAATTTCAACACTAGAGATAAGATTAATTTCCCCCTAATTAATTTGGAAAATAAATTGGATATCAAACTCATTAAAGAGAAAATGAATAAGCTAGTAGAGTTGCATAAATACAAGAAATGAAAAAACAAAAACAGTAACCTAATATGAAATGAGAGATTGCATAAAATATCAACATGAAATATATGATTAAAGAAACAGAAGAAAAGCTAAGTAAGAATTTCATAGTTTGGAAAATAAATTGGATATGAAATCCGTCAAAGAGGAAATGAATAAGTTAATATATTTTAAAACCAAAGAGCGTGTACAAGAAGAAATAAAAAATAAATCACAGATTGAAACAACTTACATTACAATAGCAAAAGGTGACAAAATTTTATTATAATCTAAAATTAAAACTATGTAGAACTTTTAGATATGACAAAGTTTATCATATTTTTAAATTTGTGGTGAATGTGAAAGGTTTATTTTAAGGTGAATTTTAATGGTGAAGGGTGAAGGCTTTTTACTTTGTGGTAAATTTGAACTCAATTTTATACATGTGGTAAATTTGAATGGCTAAGGGTTTCTACGCATGGTGGCTTTGTAACTCAATAAGCACTTCACCACATATTCCAAAACAAGAAATGGAAAAACAAAATTAATCAACACAAGCAGGAAGGAGAGGTCTAAGAAAATCTCAACATGAGTGATAGGATTAAAGAAATACAAGAAAAACTAACTAAGAATAAGAATGTGACCCTAATTAGTTTGTAAAATAATTTGGATATCAAACCCATCATTTTAGATATCAAACTCATCAAAGAGGAAATGAATAAGCTAATAAAGTTTTAAAGGGGCTCAAAAAGATGAGAAAAATAATCAAACATAAATATAGGTTGATTCATGTCAAATTATGCTATAATGACCATGAATATGACATCCTCAGTAAATATCCAAGCTTAAAAGGGTCAATAATATATATAAATGAAGCCCTCATTCTAGAAACTATGAAAGGAAGTTCAAAAGGTAAAGAAGCTAGGAAGGAAGGAAAATGGGAAATAATTAGAAATAGAAAAGATATTGTTTGTTATAGAGACAATTATAATAATAAATAGAAATTTGGGAGGCATAAATAAAATTCCAAAGAATTCTAAGTAATTTGTTACCTTCTTAATGTAGGATTGACTCAGATGGTGTCTGGAAGTTAATCCTAATCATTATCATAAGGTTTTTAAAAATTTTATTCAATTTATTAAATAGAAATTTAACTTTTTGTATATAAGTTTATTTACATAATAAGGAGAAAATTGTTAGAATTAAAAAAAAAAATCATAAAATTTAACAATTTCACAACAAAATTAACATTTTTTCAGATAAATAATTATTCATACATTAGTATTAATGGTTATTATAATTTCCAAAATAAATTTCTAAGAGAAATGACCAAGTTGGAGCATAATGGAGACAAGTAGTTGGACTATATGAGTTTAACTCAACTAAGTAAAAAAACAAATTTCAGATTTCTAGAAAGGAGGGCCATACATGTGTCAAGACTTGGGAAATTATATAAGCCATGACAAGAAGGAATGGGATGTCATTGGGAAGGGATGGGATTACATTGTAAATCACATAACTCCCAATTTTTCAAGAGAGCCACTTAGGTCGCAACTTCTCTTGGATTTGGAACTTAGCTCACGCATGAACTTAGCTCGCGAGTGTCGGAGTGAAGGAAGTTTCCTACTCTGGTCTATGGTTGGGAGGAAGGGTCTCTTAAATGTATCTTTCCCCTAAGATCTAGAAGAAAATATACAACATTTGAATAACACTGCATATGGACTTTAATTTAAATATGAAGTAGCTTCTACACTTAGCTTCAAATCGATAGTCCTTGGGCGTAAGTATACGTGTCCTCGTGCAAAAATAAAAAGAAATGGGTTAATAAATATTAATGAAAAAGAATATACAAACCCAAGAAATATAAGTATGAAACAAAGTTATTCAATGATGAGTTACCATGGACTATCCTAGTACAATAAGTTGGAAGAGTCACCATTGTTGGAACCTTGAAAGAAGAGTAATCGAAGCTATAACCAAATAGAATAAAAAAATTCAAGTATAAGTGGTATGATAAAAATGTTATAAGATTACCTATTAAAATATTGCAAATAGACTTCATGTACCTTATTTCTCTAGCGTTTAAATCTGATGGGTACCCTAAAAAATTTAAGCAAGGGCCTATCATTAGTAAGAATACTGCAAATAACTAGAATAGGAAGGTATCGCCGTATTAGGAAATATTTCCTTGACAACATTAAACCAAGAAATTGGTTCATCCTAAAGGGTTTTTCAAGCAAGGATAGGATCATCTAGTCTGGAGGTTAAGGAAAGCATTAT
The DNA here is from genome assembly GCA_009831015.1 of Picea engelmannii. Classification (NCBI taxonomy): domain Eukaryota; kingdom Viridiplantae; phylum Streptophyta; class Pinopsida; order Pinales; family Pinaceae; genus Picea; species Picea engelmannii. Next base: position 1,070,515 of record ML788319.1, read on the forward strand.
ATGGTTTGAAACAGGAACCAAGATCATGGTATGTAAAGATAGATACCTTCTTTTATCATAATTGGTTTGTGAAAAGAAAAAATGATCCTAACCTGTATGTTAAGAAGGATGAGAGAATAAAACGTGATGCAAAGTCAGTCAAGTGTGTTTTTATTAGGTATTGTACTGATGAAAAAGCACAAGAGGTCCATCTTGAAAGCAAGTTGCTTCCAAATAGGTTACTATGTACTAGAAATGATGATAGAGGTTGATAATGTGTTTCTTTGACTCCAAAATTATAAGCAAACCTCACTCAAATACCATGGCCACCACAAGTTGACGCACAAATTTTATGGCTCGTATCATATTATCAAACATATTGGTCAATTTTCCTACAAACCGGCACTTCCAGCTCCATTCAAAATACATCTGGTGTTCCATGTTTTCTATTTGAAGAAAGTGGTGGAGAAGAATTGCAGGGTCTAAACCATCCTTCCTAAATTAGATGAACAATTTGTCCTAAATGTGAAAAAGCGTCACTTGCATGGGTGAACTATCAAAGAACTGTATATCAAGTGGAAGGATACGTCTCTAGAGGATGAAACTTGGGAACCAACGACCATACTACAATAGTTTCCACATATTCAAACTTGAGGACAAGCCTTGTTTTGAAGGACGAAGGAATGTTAGGATCCAAACCTAACCCCTCTTAGTTGGTTATAAGCTAGCATGATCTATTTTCCATGTAATAAAAAGTGACATTAGTTAATAAGGCCTATCAAAAAAATTTGAACAAGTCAATGTAAGAGGACCTAAAAGAAGCTTCTTCTTCTAGAAAGATCTTCCTCCATAATGTTCTTTAGAAGATAGAATTAGTATAAATAAGAGGAGGAGGTATGATATATCTTGTCTTTAGAGTGGAGGTTTCCTCACTTTCTTGAAATAAAGGCATTATTTCTCGTATTTCTCTCTCAATATTTTGGTGTTCCCTTGATAATTGCTAAATATTCCAGTTTTTGCATAATATATTACATCTCATACGTTACAACAAGTGGTATTAAAAAATATTAATAACAAAAATAAAATATTTCATTGTGCAACTTCATTAAAATAATTTTATATCAACTTTATATAGAGAGATAAAATACTTATAGAAAAAATATTATTATATAGGTTCTTTATAATTAGTGAGAGGGAGGTGTAATTCCTCCAATGCTTAATGTGAAATTGACATGTGGTATTGAAAAAAATATTAATAAATAAAAAAAATTTCAATGTGCATCATAAATAAAATACTTTAATGTTCACTTGAAATAAAATATTCCTATATATATATATTAAAAGTAAAAAATGCTTTTTTACCATGAAAGGACTTTTGGGATATTATTAAAAGTATATTTAAATGTTGAGCATAAATAAAATATTTCAATGTCAAATTTTTCATCCTAAGGTATTTGATACCTCTCAAAGCATAAATCAAAATGGTAGAGGGTATCCATAGAGGTGTTGGATCTAGTTGCATTAATTCTAACGATATTGTAATGATCTAGTTAAATGTGCCATGTTCCACTAAAGAAATTTACATTAATAATGAACAACCCTAAATTTCTATTTTAATTATAATGATAACTTGATGAGTAATGAACTATACCAACCACCTAGTGGATTTTATTTGATGAAAATAACTCTTTTACATTAATTTAATATCCTCCGGTGGTCCTTTTCAAAGAATATGGTGGTGTACATTAATTACTTGACTAACTCATTAGAAAGTTAAAATAGGGATATTAGGTCAAATTCGGCTATGAATTTTTAATGAAATCTATTAAAAAAATGTTGGAACTCCAAATATGAGTCATTGAGTTGTATGACCAATATAGGTGTTAGATCTAGTTGCATTAATTATAATGAGCTTGTAATGATCTAGTTAACTATGCCATGTGCCACTAAAGCTAATTACATTATTGATAAACAACTCTACATTGCTATTTTAATTGTCATGATAACTTGACGAGTAATGAACTATACCAACCACCTAGTGGGTTTTATTTGATGAAAATAACTCGTTTACATTATGTAAATATCCTCAAGTGGTCATTTTCAAAGAATATGGTAGTGTACATTAATTACTTGACTAACTGATAAGAAAGTTAAAATAGAGATATTAGGTCGATTTTTACTGAAAGGTGGTAAAAACTTGTTGGAACTCTAGGTTTTAGTGATTGAGTGGGTATGATCCATAGATGTGTTATATCTAGTTGCATTAATTATAACGAGATTCTAATGATATATTTAAGAGTGTCATGGGCCACTAAATCGAAATTGTTATTTCAATTATAATGATAACTTGATGAGTAATGAACTATACCAACCACCTAGTGGGTTTTATTTGATTAAAAGAACTCTTTTACATTAAGAAAATATCCATTCGCAAGATAGTGGTCTTTTTCAAAGAGGAAGGTGGTGTACATTAATTACTTGACCAACTCATAAGAAAATGGATATTAGGTCAAAATAGGGATATTAGGGTGTTAAATCCACTTATGTATTCAAAAATGCAATTTAAACAATAGAAAATGGTGATTTCACCTAGATCTATTTCACCATATCTGAAAAAGTCCAAAAAGTGGAATGTTTAGACAAGGCCAGTTCAAAAGGGCCTCATTATGTATATAGAAGGACACCTAAAATCCAATCATGTTAAGGGTAGGTGGAATCCCGAGGTGATTTGTATATTAGCTAACAATTGTTCATAATGTATAGATGACACATGGCACTTTAAAAACATAAAATAAATTAGATGTAAGTTCGTTCATATGAGACATGATATTTCCTCACCAACTATATTTCTTCGGATATTTGTTTCAGTTATCTTCTTTGTTCTGTGACATCTCCAAAAATAATGTATTTATGAAATTTAAATTTGTTGGAAATTTATTCCTTTTTTAGTAAATTCGAATTTGGAAAAGTTTTGCCATTTATGGAAATTCCGAATTTCGAATTCGATAATTGTAATTAATTATTATGACTATTGGGCAAAGACCTAATTTGACCCAACTAACTATTTGACTATGACACTTGTATAAAAACATAATATTTTATATTGATTCCAGGAGGACAAATGAAACAACCATGTTAAATTTAACTGACCATGACTGCATGAGTGGGAAACATGTTGGAACTACCTCTAGGCTGATTGCTACAAGTGGAAAATCAGTGATTTGGCCATTGGCAGCCCCTGAAAATCAAGGATTTAGAAAGATGCGAAAATTTCCAAGGGAGGGAAAAAGACCTAGGCAAATTGATAAATATCATATGTGAGGAGGCAGGACGTTGCCAAGTATGCTAGGAAAGAGTATATTGATTTTTACTTGCTATTATGAACACTACTGAGTGAGTGTGAGGCAAGAGGAATCTACTGGAATTGAAGGACAATGATGAGGAGGAGTTCCTAGTTTTCTCTCATGGATTCATGGTCAGGCTAGGGGGTGAATCAGGCAAGTGATTTTGGTTGCCTATTCTACCGTTGGGAGGAACATGGTTGTTCCCTTTGTCGTTCAACGAATTGGTTCAGATACATTAGATTCCTCCTTCTTTGCTTGAATGATTTTGGGTAATCTGATATTTTGCATTTGTTGGTGTTAAGCTGAAATAATTTCCATGGATGATGTATGTTTTTTTTGTATGAAGTTACAGTAAAAAGTTAAATCTCTAGGCAGAATTACCTATGTACACATGAACTTGAAAGAACAAATCTATCCATAGGAGTACATTCATTTCTGTAACCGAAATATTAGGAAGATGTATACATAAATATTTGGAGTTGAGAAATTCTATATATATGTTACATATCAACTTATATATATATATATATATATATATATGATTACAATTTATTATCAGTTGTAGGAACTATTGTATCTATATGGTTTCTGTAGGTCATATATTGGATAATTATCTATTCTATTAAGTAATATACTTATATTACTACTATATTTTGACTCATTTTCATCACAGGTTCCACGTACAAGTGTACGGGTTTATAAACAACACATATTGTCTGTAGTGGTAAGAGAATTGAATCTAGACAGTGAACTATTTTACAAAACCACTATGTTTTTTGGCCATGCTTAGGATAGATCTATTCTGATTGAAGCATTAAATTCATCATGCAAATTTAAAAAATTCAAGTCCTGGAAAATCTTCTACCTGTCATAAGATCATCATGAGCCATATCACTTTAAGGGTTCATTTCTGTAGTCGTTTTCAAACCTGTGTAAACATTTGTTGAAAACTAGAATGAATTTTGAGAAGTATTATATCTTTTTTTTAACTGTACATATTTAAAGGCCTTATTAATTTAATAAGGGGTTTATGAAGTATGAAATAAACTTATCACTGTAGTTATGAATATATATATATGTAAATGTTCTTTTGGTAATCGTTATAAGAGATGGCATAGAATTAGTAGCATACAATTGTAAAGGATTACGCCAGAATAAAAACACAGAGACATCATTCACGTTACACTGATAGATTCCAGACTCTTTTGAATTCCCAAGGCTTAAGATTCTGGCTTCACCGACTTGACAAGGAAATGATTAACTCATACATTCATACGTTCGGAAAACTAGGTACTTAGTTCCAAAAATTGGAGTACACTAGGGTCGAACACAACAGAAAAATAGGTCTAAACTGTTACAGATCCAAGATAAACATTACAAGAGAAAACACAAGTTTTTTTATTTACCAACTGTACATCCCGCTTTGGCGCACTTACCAAACTTATTCTTTGAGGACACTTGCTCGCAAGTGATCTGGATTTTTATGATGATAAAACTTTTTCCTTCATTATGATGCGTTAAATTATATGACAGGATGTTTTTACTTCCTTGATGTAGACAGGTGTTGCTAACTCAGTTTCATTGAGTGTGCAGGGTTTCGGACCTTGAGGATGCAGAGGCATCAGTGGAACTCCCTTGGACTCCGGATTGAGTCAGGGAGTGGGCTATTTGGGTCGTTTCATTTACGGTGATATTGTTTTGTTTTGATGATATGCTATTGATTTTATGATATGTGGTTGACATGATCTGACATGATGGTTGATGATTCAGGATGATGATAGCTTGCCGACCAAGACTCACATATGGAGTAAAGGGGCCACACATGAATTCCAGAGAGATTGAGGGAGAGGTGTGGACGACAACCCTACCACAGCCTACTAGCACTCCCATCATGGCTCGAACTGTAGGTTAACGATTACCTAGTTCGAGAGGATCCACGATGCCATGAGGGAAGACTGCGACAGTCGCTCACGATGATACTAAGGGGTGCGCAATAAGGCGGGGGCCTTATTCCTTAGAGATCTTAGTCTCCCACAAGTTCACCTGGTGGAGTGTTGACTCCAGGGGTTATAGATGTCTACCAATCCGTCAAGTCAGCGAGTGGCACCCTTGGAGCACGTGGTGCATCCTGAAGGGCACGTCCTGCAAAGAAATACAAGTCAGCGAGTGGCACCCTTGGAGCACGTGGTGCATCCTGAAGGGCATGTCGCACAACAGAAGCAAACGAGGCGAGTGGCACCCTTGGAGCACGTAGTGCATCCTTAAGGGCACGTCGCATTGATGATGATGATGAGACTACCTCGATGACGCTAAGACCTTAACGCCTGATAAAATTCTTAAAAACGTCTCCCCTAATGAATTGTCGCCTAGTCAATTTAAACCTAAATTTAAAACGTCTCTAAGATAAATTTGACAAGCCCTAAGAAAAGATCCTACAAAAATAAACCTAGGGCGTAAACTAAAACCCTCCTAGGTGTTAATTAAAGTCTTCTTAAAAGTAAAGGGGGTTAAGGTAACGAGGGGGATAAATTAATTGAACCACAGGGTTTTTAAATTTTAAAAGAAGAATTAAAATTGTTAAAGAGTGGGAGTACAAATGTAGGCTTTTAAATAATTATTGAAAAGACTATTAAGCGCATTTATCATTTTGGGTTTAAAAAAAAAAAATAATAATAATAATAATAATAATAATAAAATAATAATAAAAGAGAGGAATAAAAAATAAAAATGAGGAAACTTGTGATAAAGGAAACTTAAAAAATGGAAAGTAGGAGACATAGGGTAAAAAGCAAAAAGGAATCAGCATTTAGGAGTTACTAAAAATCAGAAACTTCATTTTAGGAATGTTATTAAAAGCATGAGAGGGGATATAGGAACCCTAGGAGTGATTTTAGGAGCGACTTTAGGGGGAGTGAGGGAAATGAGTCTTTTATTTAAATTAAAGAAAATTAAATTGGAGAAACATGGGGGATCAGGGACACTTGGACGGTGGAGAATGTTTAGAGGTTTGTCATTAAAAATTTTATTTAATAATAATTTAGGAAAGTAGGTGGGTCTCATTTTTCTATAAAAGAAGGGAAAAAGAAGGAAGAAGGGGATGAATGGTGAGCGTAACGTTACGCTGCCGAATTGTGGCTTGACGGATTTCTTGTGAGGAGTTGGGTTTATCTCAGCTGTGTTGGAGTGGTAGCTCAGCCGTGGAGGCGATCTGAGACGCTAGTCTTATCTCTGGTTCTTGTGTGGCCCCTTTGCAGCTCGGGGGGCTAAGGGGGAAGTAGAGTACCCCTAGCGTTTGGCTGGGATGTACCGGTGAGTCCTCTACGGTCGGCGAGCGAGAGGATTACGAAGAGCGGACGCGGCACGAAGTGCGGGACGTCTTCCGAAGCGTGCGAGTGGCAACGGTATGATTTTTATTCTGGAAAAATTGTTTATAAATGGGCAGTGT
>ML788319.1:1077327-1103670 GCA_009831015.1 Picea engelmannii
AAAAAAAAAAAAAAAACTTGTTCCTGGCAAATTCGTTTTATAAATGGTTAGCATTGAATTGGTTCTGGTGATTCATCTTATTTAAATGGTTACTGAATAAAAAAAAATTTGTTTATCTTTGGAATACCTCCGTCTATTCATTTTTACTCCTGGCATTTGTTTACCTTCTGGCAATCGTTTGGCCTGGCAGTTCTTTTCATCTTGGCAGTTCGTGTTAGTTCTGGCAATGCATTTTGGGTATGCATTTCACATGGTTGACTGAGCTGGGTTTTACATTTGTGTTGGGGAGTTTTAAAGGGCTTTTATTGCATTTATTGGCGGTTACCTCTGTGTGTCTGGGTCTGCGCTCAACTCAGAATGAGCATCTTTATTTCGTTGAATGCTGTGGTATTGGGTGTTGTGCAAACTGTTATCGGGAGTGGTTGCAACAGTTAAATTGGGGCGATTTTAATTTTTACAGTGAGCATTCGTATGTGGGCGTTTTACTTATGCACCGTGAGCAATTCATGCATGGGTCATTTTTGTTTTTACTGTGGGCGTTTTTGCCACTGTTTTATTGGGCTTTTAACCTTGTCTATTGGCGTTTTTTCCCATTGTCGTAGGCGTGTGATTGTTGGTGGGTGTCTTGCATTGGTGAATGGGCGTTTTTAATTGTTGAAGGCACGCGATTTGATGGTGGGGTGGTTTACATTTGAATCTGGGCGTTTTCTTTATTTTGCAGAGTGGGATTTAATGTAAAACAGTGCGCTTTTTGATACCTCTTTACAGACTGCGTTTTTATTACTTTTTGCGTGTTAAGAATGGTCATCATATGGTCTGCGTGTTAATACTTATTGCGTTTTAAAAATGGAGTGCTTGTGGTATGCGTTTTGATATTTTTGCGTGCTAAATATGGTCTGCATGTGGTCGGCGTTTGTTGCTGGGTTTGCGCTCCTCATTCTGACAACTGGGGCGGAATCATCATGACCACGACCTTCCAGATTCGATTTTTACTCTCATCAATGCTAAGATTGTTATTTATTATCCATGCTCCTTTCTTTCCAGATCGATTTTCCTCATTTTAGATAAATGGATTATTTTATTATTAAATAGTTGCCACTTGTCATTTAATTTCACTTCCAAGTTAGTTCTCAACGCAGAAGAAAAATACCTGTGTGTTCGATACGATCACATTTTGATTTGTAATTCCGAACTAATGTAATGTAAAATATTTCTTTTAAATTTAATATTTTATTGGGATGTTAGTACATAGGTTACTGTCACGTAAATTAGAGAACCCTTTTATTTTGAACGGAGATAATTATCGTATGTTCATGCAGCATATCACTGTAAATTGCATGTTAATAATAACCCTACCTTCGAGAATGATCACTTCTATATCTCTGTCAAACTGGTGGTTATTAATATCCCTAAACATCGAATCGATAGGTGGATCTTCTACGCTATGGCATAAATGATTTAGTGACCAACTTTCCTTCTCCTTAGCGACTATAGAACAATCTTACGATTTTAAATTATACAAGAATCGCAAGTATAGAAATATCCTTAACTAAATAAATATAAAATGAAATTATCACTCAACGATCTATCGTCATTAAATATTCATTTAAGATAACCTTAACCATGAAATTGATTATGGTTGGGTATCGATGAAATGTTATTGTTATCCATTCTATGGATTGCAATTCTAATACGAAAAGGTAATTATATAATTATACTTAATTGATCATAGACATTAGCCATAGTTAAGGAAAATGTTAAGGAATTATTTTAACTTGTATACATCCATTATGTTTACAAGTGATATACAAGTTACTTATCTATATGACCTTGAATTAATAAGGTACTTTCATGGATTTAAATGTTGTATTAAAGTTGGAAATGGATAGATTATTTTATGCACAAATTTCTTATGAGTTGTCATTGCTTCTAGTATTATGCTGATAGAAATGTTAATATACCTAATAATTCCTTGCACAAAGAATCTACATTTAATTGAAAGTTAATGATATGTTATATAATTTTTATAAGTAACTATATTGTTCATGGATATGACCCGAAGAAATGTATTAGATCTTGAATAGTTAGAATGAGAATGGTTGGAAAGTATATATCTTCAAGTCTTTAGAATGGTTCACACTTATGAGACCTTAAATGGTCAACATTAATCGAAGGAATCCTGGATTACTAGCGATGCTTATGTGACTTGGAGGTTCTAACCCTGCATGTATAGGATGTTGGATAGTTAATGATGTTAATTTCATTTGTCTTAATGTGATTTATGCTATTGGATTTACTTGTGAATTGTGTAAATTAAATTTCTACACGTTATTCTCATATCACTAATAATTGTTGTAATATTGCATAGGCTTTTTATTATTTACTTCATGGTACTTGTTGAAATGTCGAATATGATTATATTAAACTTGTATCCTTATTATTCTCACGCGCCTTTCGTAAGGGGCGCATTTGTTCTTATTATTTATGTTGTACTTGATTGTGATCAGTTGGTTGCTTGGTCTGTCGTGTCAGGTGCGATGTAGACACCTCCATGTTCCTCAGAATAGTCGTGAGCCCTGAGACCTTAAATGGTTAAAATCGATGGGAACCTGGGCTTGAGAGTTGATTATGTGTCTTGGAGGTCCTAACCTTGCAGGGTAGGACAGGCGGGTGGTCAGTTTTACTTTTGTCGTGGTTGCATCTTTATTGGTCATCGAGTGGCGACATAGAGTCAAGTGTGTTGTTACTTCTACACACGCACACACCTTAAACACAAAAAAAATAAATTTGCACCTGTTATTAGAGTTGTTGTCTTAACGAGGAAGGTTGTTACACCGACGCGCTTATAGGTATGCCAAGGATGTACGATGCCAAGAATGAATTGAAGTAAGGCTAAAAGAGATGGAAATAAAATACCATTCAGAATTCATTTAATTTTAGAAATGTCAAGAAGACAGTCCCAGTATAGGAAAGCAATCAGTCATATTTTTTCCTTTGAATCATAGTAAGAAATCGATTTAATCCTTGGGTAAATATACAAATTTAAATTTGACTCTCGGAACTCGACTATGAGAAGGAGTAACGAAGTTAAAAGCTAAGACACAACGAACCAATTACAAAAATGGTTCCTTAATTGAATTCTTCTACATTTAACTGTCTAGGCCTTCTTGGCAGGGGAAAAATGGAACCCGAGTACCTATTAAGAGGGGGTGAAATCTTCGAGCGTGTGTCCTCGCATGGTCAAAACCCTTGCACAGAGTTGCGAGAAATACCCTTAAAGTTTTTTTCAACTGAAATAAAAATAAATAAAAAAAAGGAAACGAGCAATTTTAGGAAAGATTTTGCCAAAGTAATACTTGAGTAGAGAGATATGATTATCCTTTGCCATCACCAGGAGCTGTGTATTTCTCCAGACCCGAAAGGGGAAGAGGAGACCTAAACTTCTTGATGGGTACCCTGGCAAAACCAAAGGGGCCCATCATTAGCTTTAACAATCAATGAATAACCAAAACAAGAACATATCCAAGAACCAATACATGAATGTTGGAACATGACCAAACTGCATAAAAGCATAAACTTAAGATCCATCTTATAGAAATATAAAGAAAACAATAGAACAAAACCATTGATCTATCTAACACTTTGAAAATAAGTTTTAAGGAAATGCAGGGTCGACACGATACCAAAACCCCAAATGCGTATGTCTGGTAAGACGCTCGGAAAGAGCAAAGGGGGGCACGTAGAACTTAACCGAACATCTTTAACTTTAGTTAGAGTATAATTCCTGCTTAAGGGTTTTTCCAACTACTATTCTTTCTCAGAGATTCTAAAATAAAGAAAAATCACAGTCTTACAAGTTATCAAAGAGTATTTGGGATAGACCCCTATTTGTTTTCACAACATGGATAGAAACAACTTGCTAGAGAGGTTCGAGAATTAAAAATAAATAGGCTTAGCATACAGGCATGTATAAGACGATAACCCATTTAAACATATGATTTTCTTTTTCGACAAAGCATAACTGGGAATAGTAATAAAATAATGACGAGTACAAGAGGAGGGAAAGAAGGGCCTACAGGCAATAAACATGATAATACCAGAACAGGTAGCTGAAAAAATGACAAAAACTACAGTAAAATTATTATTTAGGATGGATACATAACGAACAAGAGAAATATGGGAGATGCTCCAAGCCACCATGCATGTGCATAGTAAAGTCAAGAAAAAAGAAAAACCTAGGATTCAACTTATAGTAGATTGGCACAGAGATGAAAATGCAGCATGCCTGCTACCCTAAAACATGAGCCCGCACATATTGAATATGGTGGGTATGATGAGGAAATGCACCACATGACAGCAATGAAGTGGAGTATTCGGGTTGGACGAGGGTACATGGTGAGTCTCATTTCCCCTCCACCTCCATTAATGGTTGGATAGAAAATTAAATTTGACTGTCAATACATCTAGTCACATTTAATAAAATTAAGAGGACAAATAAGGATCTCCTCAAAACCCTTTTACTTCTAGTTCAGTTAGTGACGGTGGTTGGAGTTAGTTAATACTGGAAGGTTTAATTATCTGCCACCTTAGGGATTCACTTCCAACCAAGTATATTATTGGGTTACGAATTCGATCAACAAAATAATTCCCAAGGAAGACCTCGAAGCCTGTGGTTACCTTTACCAAAAGAAAAACCAATAAATCTAACATTAAAGCAATTATTTTGACCCCCTTCCTTGTGTCTCTAAAGTTTTCGGAGACTCAAAGTTTAGGCTTGTGTGTGTGTATGAGAGTGGATGTTTAATAAGAGGCTAAAAACCTAAGTACTAGGCCTATGTCCACCTTTCGCATTACTACAAAGTTTTAACATTTAACTACTTACGAAGATGAGTATAACTTAAATGAGTATTGAAGAGTAAATAAAAATTGAATACATAGGATATTACAATTTTAAGGATTAATCCCCTTATTATAAATCTATCATACAGACTTACAGCATAATTCTCTTAGAAGATTTTTTTTTTTATGACGAAGTTGAGGTTTATTACATATGGTATCAGAGAAAAAGTTACAACATTGGGCCTGACTAGGGCCACATTAGTTGCTTAGTATATATATTTCGATTTATGTAAAACTAATAAACCTTATGGTTACAAACAAAAATCCTTTTCTTCTTTGTATTAATTATGGCATCTCAGGACGATGCAAAAATCAGGATGGGAGGAAATCCGCAGCTGTAATGTACCTCAAAATCACCATAAAAAAAAATAATTATTTGTACATCTATCCTTGAAAGGTTTTCGAGATCTCAAGCAAGTAGGCTTTATGTTAGAAGGTGTGAGTCTGAGGGTTTGTTAGAGTCCTTACTGTCATCAACTGTCCTTACCATTCAACTTAAGTTTTCTAATCGATGATATAATGAGTATTTACTCATCACTTCAATGTTTAATTAAGATCCTAAAATTTATAATTACTCTCTTATCTTCTAGTACCTATAACACTATTATAGTCTTAACAATACAAGAAACTTTGGGGTTTTTATGACCAAAACACTACATAGAAAAATTACCCTCTGTTTGCAATACAATCTACTTGTAAAAAGGTATGTTACTTCCATACCTCTATCTAGGAAGAAGACTCTCCAACGTTCTTTTACCAGTCCATTCATTACATTATTAAAGTTGTTCCCATAATAATAAGTCTCTTCTAGGTTGCTACAATTTGTGAAACATAACATAGGTCAATCGGGTTTCGGCGATTATAAGTGCCGAACACAAAACGAAACAAAGGGGCCACACCGTTATGACAAAAACACGAAAAAGAGGGAAGATTGTAGACCCAGTACTTCAGGGTTTCAGGGTTCGAGATTTCATGTTTGAAAGTGTCAAACATTAACACACCACAACCTATGAAAGTTAAAAAAAAAGAAAGTGGGACCCGCCTATCGGGGTTTCGTGGTTCGGGACTTCATGAGTTCAAGTAACCAAACATCAACACATACAAACTTGTGAAAAATGTTCAATGTATCAGGATTTCGGGGTTCAGGATCCACACACCACAACTCCTGAAAGGTGAAAAAGGAAAGTGGGACCCGCCCATTGGGGTTTCGCGGTTTGGGACTTCGTGAGTTCAAGTACCCAAACAACAACATATACAAACTTGCGAAAAGTGTAGATAGCGTATCGGGATTTCAGGGTTTGAGATCCACACATCACAACTCTTGAAAGGTGAAAAAGGAAAGTGGGACCCGCCCATCGGGGTTTCAGGGTTCAGGACTTCGTGATTTCAAGTACCCAAACAACAACATATACAACGTTCCGAAATTGCAAAAAGGAAAAGGTGAGACTCGCATTTCAGAATTTTGGGGTTCGGGGTTTCGTGGTTTTCATAGCCAAACATCCAACATACAACAATTCTCGAATTTGCGAAAGAAAAGAACATGGAGCTAACATTTTGGGATTTTAGAATTCAGGGTTTTGGGATTTCAAATGCCAAACAACAGTACACAACAATTCCCAAATTCTGAAAGGTGAAAGGGTTTGGAACCAAGACTTCAGGATTTCGGGAATCGGGTTTCGGGGTTTCGAAAGTCAAACAACAACACACTACAATTCTTGAATTCTGGAAGGCGAAAGGGTGTGATACCAACACTTCAGGATTCCAAGATTCGGGGTTTCGAGGTTTCAAATGCCAAACAACAGTACACAACAATTCTCGAATTCCTAAAGGTGAAAGGGTTTGGAACCAACACTTCAGGATTTCAGGATTTGGGGTTTCGGGGTTTCTAAAGTCAAACAACAGCACACTACAATTCCTGAATTCTGAAAGGCAAAAGGGTGTGAGACCAACACTTCGGGATTTTGAGATTTGGGGTTTCGGGGTTTCAAATGCCAAACATCCAACATAAACAAACTTCCAACAAAAATGTGAAAGAAGAGAAGGTGGGACCTGCATTTCGGGGCTTCAGGGTTCGAAACTTCATGAGTTCAAGTGCCCCAAACTTCTCATGTAGCCAACCTCCAAAATGCGAAAAGTGGAAGCTTCAGGGTTTTGGGGTTCAGAACTTCGTGAGTTCAAAATCCATACATCAATATACACGAACCTCCAAAAGGAAAAAAGGAAGTTGGACTAAGTGTTTCTGTTGAAAAGTAATTTAGGTAATAATTCAATCAAAACACAAAGGAAGAGAGTACTCTACTTCTATTGTATCTCTTCACACTAATTTTCATCACTCCCTGACCTTTATCCTTTGCGGGTACTCTTGATTTTCATTTTTGGGAGAACTCTTACTTTCATTTCTGGGAGACTGAAGGTGTAGAAGGATACAATATACCATTACCCCACAAAATTCTGAAGGCCTAAGGACTTAGGAATTTTACACGCACAGAAGGGCACAAAGGATAATTTTTTTTTGTATAAGCTAAATTCTATAATATCCACTTAGAGCCTCTTTTAAATCAATGCATTAAACGTCAACAGTACTATATCTATGCATCTATGTAAATACATGGTTAAGAATATCATTCCCTAGATATTGGTCATTAATAATGATGTTCCGAGGGATCTGAGTTTTGGTTTCCTAGGGGGTTTATCTATAGAGAGGATCTGCCTCATTGTCGTTAATTTCCTCTTTCCATGGAAATATAAATACAGATGTTTTTCACATATATTGCCCATATCAAACAAAAATGGAAAAACATTACAGTTCCAATTTAATCAATACAATGCATCTGAAAAATCATTCAGATAGAGAGTGGACATCATTCCAGTTCGGATTTAATAAGACATTGAAATAAAAACATAGTCATTCATAATAGAGAAGGGTAGATCAACATAACTGAATCCAATCCGTGGGAGGACAAAGGGAACAACCATGTTCCTCCCAACTGTAGAACAGGGCACCCAAAGTCACTTGCCCGATTCACCCCCTAGCCTGACCATGAATCCATGAGGGAGAACATGGAAACTCCTCCTCAGCAATGTCCTTCAATTCCAACAGTTCTCCTCTTGCCTCACACTTACTCAACAGTGTTCATAACGGCAAGAGAATTCTTTTTCAGCAAGATCCTCTTGCCTCACACTCAATCTGCAGTGTTCATAACAACAAGAGATCTCTGGAATCCTTTCCCAACATACTTGGTATCATCCTGCCTCCTCGCATATGCTATACATCCATTTTACTTTCCCATGTCTTTTCCCTCCTTTGGGGATTTTTGCAACTTTCTTAATCTCTAACTTTCAGGGGTTTCCAGTGGCCAAATCTCTGATTTTCCACTTGTATTCATCATCTCAGAGGATGTTCCAACTTGTTCGCCACTCATGGAGTCATGGTAAACTAATTTTTTAAAATGGTTGTTCCATTTGTCCTCCTGCAGTTAATATAATTATTCAGTTGTGATACAAGTTTCATAGTCAAATAGTTAGTTGAGTCCAAATATATCTCTTCCCAACAATCACAATAATTAAATACAATTATTAAATTTGAAATTTGGAATTGCCATAAATGGAAAAAAAAAAAAAATAGATTCGAATTTGCCAATAACATAAATAAATTTCCAGCAAAAAAAAAAAATAATATTTATTTTGGGGGGATTTCATAGCAGCAAAGATCCCCTGGATATCCAAGACATAATAGTGAAAGAATCTCACCCACGAAGGTGTTGGAAACAATGAGGAATCTTATTGTTGAACTACATATTTTCAAAGCTGACAATGAAAAATTGAAGAAAGCACAATAGGAACAACAAGAGATAAATGAAGTCCTACTGTGTAGTATAGTCACCAAGAAAAGTCCAAAGGATGATAACCATGACAAAGAATTCAAAAAAAGGTCCTCCAAGAACTTTGGGCTAGAAAAAGAAAAAGGAGACAGTTCTTTTGAAGGAACACCTTCAGTTGAAGACAAAACTAAACCAAACAGAAAATGAAAACAAGTAGACCACCTTGAAGGAGAATTTAAAAAGATTAAACCAACTACCTTTGATGGAGAATCCAGGACAGGAGAAGAAGTTGAGGCATGGTTGTTGGACATCAAAAAATACTTCTAGATCTACAATTATTCCAACAACATGAAGGTTAGAATGGCCATCTACAATCTGAAAGGGAAGGCCAACATTTGGTGGCAAGACATAAAATTGTCAAAGGGAATAAAAGAGAAATAGTTGGAATGGTCTGACTTTAAGAAGTATTTCAAGAAACAATACCTTTCTGAAAGCTATTATGAAAAGAAGACAAAAGAATTTTATGAGTTACAACTCAGACAGATGATGATGGGGGACCTTATAAATAAATTTTTGGAGTTACTAAGGTTCGTACCGTACATCCGGGAGGATAAGGTTAAAATCCAGTGATTCTTAAGCTATTTACCACGGTCCTACAGGGACATAATTGAGTTTGAAAACCCCAAATCCTTGAGTGAAGTATTCAAGAAAGCATGAATGTGCTATAACTAGTATAAACAATGAGTAGGGTTTCCCAAAGCATGGAAGGATAAGAAGCAAGATCGAATGAACCAATGGAAGAAGGTATATGAGCAAACTCCTTATCAGAATGCAGCAAAAAGTTTTCCGAGGAAGGATTTTAACTCCAATCATCCAAATACGCAAAGGAGTGGTAAACTGGTAAACCTGGGAACGAAGAAGTTTGGGGACAGCTCCTACAATCCATTAAAGTGTTGGGAATGCGGAGAGCCTCATCTAAGGAGGAATTTTCCATGTTTAATTTCAGTAAACAAAATTGTTGTTCATAACTTGCAGGAAGCCTCGATGGTGGGAGATGTGGGCAAAAGCCTGCATCAAATAAATGCAGCCATAGATGGTCGACAAGATGACCACCAGTCCTTGGTGGTAGAAATCGAAGGTAAAATCAATAACACTCGAATTTCTATCCTAATTAACCCTGGAGCTACGTTAAGTTATATTACCCCTGATGTAGTAGACTCAAATAAACTTAAGAAATGGAAGCACACAAAATCATGGCTTGTACAACTAGCAACAGGTACTAAAAGGAAAGTAGTTGGTTTTATTTCTGACTTTGAGTTCACCTTAGATGGTCAATATATCATAACAAATATGAACATCCTACCACTAGGATCTTACGATATGATTATCGGTATGGACTGGTTGGAACAACAAAAAACAATACTAGATTGTTATACAAAGATACTTAACTATAAAGATGATTTTGGCACTGCTAGAACAACCCAAGGTATACCAAAACCAGTATCGGTCAGAAAATTTTCAGCGATGCAACTCAAGAAATGTATGAGGAAGGGATATCAATTTTATGCCATCCAAGTGATGAATCTGTTAGAAAAAGAAGTTAAGCCAAAGTTAGAAGACTTCACTTTCCTACATGAATTCAGAGACATGTTTGTGGATGAGATACTAGAATTACCTCCTAGAAGGGAAATAGACTTCTCCATAGACCTACTATCCGGTTTAGCCCCTATATCGAATGCATCATACCGAATGAGTCTACCAAAACTGACAGAATTAAAAATACAATTACAGGAATTGTTAGACAAAGAGTATATCAGACTGAATGTCTCACCATGGGGGGCACCAGTCCTCTTTGTGAAAAAGAAATACGGTACTATAAGACTATGTATCGATTATAGACAACTGAACAAAATGACTATTAAGAACAAATACCCCTTACCAAGGATAGATGATTTGTTCGATCAAGTAAGTGGGGCCAAGATCTTTTCAAAGTTGGATTTACGATCTGGTTATCATCAAGTTAGGATAAAAGATGAGGACATAAGCAAAACAACTTTTCAGACAAGATATGGACACTATGAGTTCGTAGTCATACCTTTTGGACTCACTAACGCACCAGCCACATTTATGTGCCTGATGAATAGTATCTTCAGTCAGTACTTAGACAATTTCATGGTAGTACTTATGGACGATATTCTGGTCTATTCAAAAATGGAGGAAGAACATGATGAACACTTAAGTATAGTTCTGCAAATGTTGAGGAAACACAAACTGTACGCCAAATTTGAAAAGTGTGACTTCAATAAAAAAGAAATACAATATCTAGGACAAGAGCCATTATGGAATGGCCGGTACCTAAGAACATAGTGGATATTCGGTCATTCATGGGAATCACCATATATTACAGTATGTTTATAGAAAGGTTTTCTAAGATAGCCTACCCTATCACGTCATTACAAAAGAAAGGGACCAAGTTTAACTGGTCAGAGAAGTGTCAAGGTAGTTTCAACAAACTAAAGGAATTATTGAGAACTGCACCCATATTGAAGGTAGGAGACTGAGATAAATACTTCACTGTATGTGTTGATGCAAGTAAAAAAGGACTAGGTGGTGTCCTAACTCAGGAAGGATATGTTATTTGTTATGAGTCCCAGAAATTAAAAGAACATGAGAAAAATTATGTCACTCGTGACTTAGAATTGGCAGCGGTAATACACGCCTTAAAATGTGGTGACACTACATAATGAGCCTAAAATTTCTACTATTGATGGATAATAGTGGGGTGAAATATCCATTTAACTAACCAGAACTTAATGCAAGACAAGAAAGATGGCTAGACTTCTTGAGAGAATTCGACTTCGAGGTCAAACATATCAAGGGTAAGGAAAATAAAGTAGCAGACGCTTTAAGCAGAAGAGTCCATGGGTTATTTGAGATAAATATCAGCAGGGTAGAAAGTGATATGGAACAAAGGATAAGGATGGAAAGTATTAACTATGGAAATTACACTAAGATGATGAAAGAATTACAAAACAGTACCACGAACTGAGATAAACCAGATCTAAGTATCGAAAAAAAGGGACTATTACAATTTAAAAACAGACTTTACATACCAGATTCAACAGAGTTAGAATTAACAATTTTGGATGAAGTGCATAAGAAACCATATTTTGGCCATCCAGGTTACCGTAAAACAATAACAACACCTAGAAAACTATTTTACTAGCCTAATATGAAAGACGAAATAACATAATACTTGGCTAGGTGTCAGGATTGTCAGCAGGTTAAGGCCGAGCACCAGCATCGAGCCAACCTATTACAACCATTACCAATACCAGAATGGAAATGGGAGACTATATCGCTGAACTTTCTAACAGGTTTGCCTAAAACTCAGAAAGATAATGATTCTATCATGGTTGTAATCGATAAACTCAGTAAGTTTGCACACATTATTCCTGTAAAGTCTACTTTTAAGCTATAAACATTGTTGAAATATTCACGAAAGAAATTTTTAGACTGCATGGTATTCCTAAAATGGTGATTTCAGATAGAGACGTAAAATTCACATCTGCTTTTTGGAAGGAATTGTTTGTAGGGATAAATACTAATCTGAATTTCAGTACAAGTTATCATCCACAAACGGATGGACAAATCGAAAGAACAAACCAAATTGTAGAGGATATGCTCTGCATGTACGTAAGAACAAAACCAAGCAAGTGGGAAGACTACTTGCACTTGGTAGAATTTGCATATAACAATGGGTACCAAAATTCGGCTAAGTTGAGCCCTTTCAAAGTAATATATGACATAAAATGTACGACTCCAATTAGTTGGGATAATCCGACTGACAAACTCTTGGTTGGACCAGAGATTCTCCAAGAAATGGAGAACATGGTAAGGAAGGTACAACAAAACTAGAAAGAAGCATAGGACAGATAGAAGAGCTATGTAGATCAGAAAAGAAGACACTTGGAATTTTAAGTGGGAGACCATTTTTATTTGAAGGTCAAAGCACAAAAGAGCTTATTGAAGTTAGGGAACTGTGCCAAGCTGGCACCCAGATTTTGTGGGCCCTTTGTGATATTATCTCGAATTGGACCCGTAGCATATCAACTTCCACATCCCGCTAATCTAAGAATTCATAATGTATTTCATGTTTCTTTGTTAAAAAAATATATTCATGACCCTACTCATATGATTGATTGGAACTTGGTGCAGGTGGAACCTGAAGGCAAGTTCCAGGTGGAACCCCTATGCATTATGGACCGGAGAGAAATAACACTTCAGAATAGAGTGGTCGCTCAGGTAAAAGTGCAATGGAAGCACTTTAGTCTTGAGGAGGTCACTTGGGAGTTGGAGGGAGATTTGCGGAAATCTCATCCAATCCTGTTCCAAGGAAGGGACAAACTCTAAGGATAGTTTTTTACTGAAGGGGGAAAGGATGTGACATCCCCAAAAATAAAGTCTTTTTGAAATTTAAATTTGTTGGAAATTTATTTTGTTTTTAGTAAATTCGAATTTGGAATTTTTTTTCCATTTATGGAAATTCGGAATTTTGAATTTGATAATTGTAATTAATTATTATGACTTTTGGGCAGAGACCTAATTTGACCCAACTAACTATTTGACTATGACACTTGTATAAAAACATAATATTTTATATTGATTTCAGGAGGACAAATGGAATAGCCATGTTAAATTTAACTTACCATGACTCCATGAATGGGGAACATGTTGGAACTACCTCTAGGTTGATTGTTACAATTGTCAAATCAGTGATTTGGCCATTGGAAGCCCCTAAAAATTAGGGATTTAGAAAGCTGTGAAAATTCCCAAGGGAGGGAAAAAGACCTAGGCAAATTGATAAATAACATATGTGAGGAGGAAGGACGTTGCCGAGTTTGTTGGGAAAGAGACTATTAATTTTTACTTGTTGTTATGAACACTACTGAGTCAGTGTGAGGCAAGAGAAATCTACTGGAATTGAAGGACATTGCTGAGGAGGAGTTCCTAGTTCGCTCTCATGGATTCATGGCGAGGCTAGGGGGTGAATCAGGCAAGTGATTTTGGCTGCCTATTCTATGGTTGGGAGGAACATGGTTGTTCCCTTTGTCATTCCGCGAATTGGTTCAAATAGGTTAGATTCCTCCTTCTTTGCTTGAATGATTTTGGGTAATCTGATATTATGCATCTGTTGGTGTTAAGACGAAATAATTTCCATGGATGATATATTTTGTTTTTGTATGAAGTTACCGTCAAAATTTAAATCTCTAGGAAGAATTACCTATGTTCACCCGAACTTGAAAGAATAGATCTATCCACGGGAGTACGTTCATTTCTGTAACCGAAATATTAAGAAGATCTATCCATAAATATTTGAAGTTGAGCAATTCTGTATATATGTTACATATCAATTTATATATATATATATATATGATTACAGTTTATTATCTGTTGTACGAATGATTGTATCTATATGTTTTCTGTAGGTCATATATTGGATAATCATCTATTCTATTAAGGAATATACTTATATTACTACTATATTGTGACTCGTTGTCATCACAGGTTCCACGCACAAGTGTACAAGTTTATAAACAACAAATATTGTCTGTAATGGTAATAGAATTGAATCTAGACAACGAACTATTTTACAAAACCACTGTGTTTTTTTTTCGTGCTTAGGATAGATCTATTCTGCTCAAAGCATTAAATTCATCATGCAAATTTCAAAACTTCAATTCCTTGAAAATATTCTACCTTTCATAATATCATCATGAGCCATACGACTTTAAGGGTTCATTTCTGTAGTGGTTTTCAAACCTGTGTAAACATTTGTAGAAAACTGGAACGAATTTTCAGAAGTATTATAGCTTTTTTTTAACTGTACAGATTTAAAGGCCTTATTAATTTAATAAGGGTTTTACAAAGTATCAAACAAACTTATGACTGCATTTATGAATATATATATATGTAAATGTTCATTCGGTAATCGTTATAATGGATGGAATAGAATTAGTAGCATACAATTGTAAAGGATTATGCCAAAATCAAAGCACGAAGACATCATTCACGTTACACTGATAGATTCCAGACTCTTTTGAGTACCTAAGGCTTAATATTTTGGATGCACCAGCTTGACAAGGAAACGATTAACTCAGACATTCGTATGTTTGGAAAACTAGATGCTTAGTTCTAGAAATTGGAGTACACTCGGGTCAAACACAACAGAAAAATAGGTCTAAACTATCACAGATCCAAGATAAACATTACAAGAGAAAATAAAAGTGTTTTTATTTACCAACATGCTTATAGGTATGCCGAGTATCTACGATGCCAAAATTGAATTGAATTAAGGCTACAAGAGATGGAAATAAAATGCCATTCACAATTCATTTCATTTCAGAAATGTTGAGAACACAGTCCCAGTATAGGAAAGAAATCAATCATATTTTTTCCTTCGAATAATACTTAATACAAATCATAGTAAGAAATCGATTTAATCCTTGGGTAAATATACAAATTTAAAGTTGACTCTTGGAACTCGACTGTGAGAAGCATTAACAAAGTTAAAAGCTAACACATAGCAAATCAATTACAGAAATGGTTCCTTAATTGAATTCTTCTACCATTAACTATCTAGGATTTCTTGGCAAGGGCAAAATGGAACCCAAGTACCTATTAAGAGGGGGTGAAATCTTAGAACATGTGTCCTTGCATGGTCAAAACCCTGCACAGAGTTGCGAGAAATACCCTTAAACTTTTGTTCAACAGAAATACAAATAAAAATAAAAAAAGGAAACGAGCAATTTTAGGAAAGAGTTCGCGAAAGTAATACTTAAATTAAGTAGAGGGTATGATTATCCTTTTCCATCGCCAGGAACCGTGTATTTATCCAGACCTGGAAGGGGAAGAGGATTCCTAAAATTCCTGATGGGTACCCTCACAAAACAAAATGGGCCCATCATTAGCGTTAAGAATCAATTAATAACTGAAACAAGAATAGATCCAAGAACCAATACACAAATGCTGGAACATGACCAAACTACATAAAAGCATAAACTCAAGATCCACCTTAAAGAAATATAAAGAACACAATAGAACATAACCAATGATCTATCTAACACTCTACAAATAATTTTTAAGGAAATGCAGGGTCGACACAATGCCAAAACCCCAAATGCGTATGCCCGGTAAGACGCCCTGAAAGAGCAAAGGGGGGCACACAGAACTTAACCAAACATCTTTAACTTCAGTCAGAGTATAATCCATGATTAAGGGTTTGGCCAACTACTATTATTTCTAGGAGATTCTCAAATAAGGAAAAATCACAGTCTTACGAGTTATCAAAGAGTATTTGGGATGGACCCTTGTTTGTTTTCACAACCGAGATAGGAACAACTTGCCAGAGGGGTTCTAGAATAAAAAATAAATAGGCTTAGCATATAGGCATGTATAAGACCCTAACCCATTTAAGCATACAATGAGTAATAAAAGAACAATGAGTATAGAAGGAGGGAAAGAAGGGCCTACAGGCAATAAACAGGATAATACTAGAACAGTAAGCCGAAAAAAGGATGAAAACTATAGTAAAATTATTATTTAGGATGGATACATACCGAAGAGGAGAAATATGGGAGATACTCCAAGACACCATGCCCGTGCACGGTAAAGTCAAGAACAAAGAAAAATGCAGGACTCAACTTAGAGTAGATTGGCACAAAGATGAAAATGAATCATGCCTGCTACCCTAAAACACGAGCCCATGCATATTGAATGTGGTGTGTATGACGAGGAAATGAACCATGTCAAAGCAGTGAAGTGGAGTATTTGGGTTGGAGGAGGGTACAAGGTGACTCTTGTTTCCTCTCCACCTCCATTAATGGTTGGACATAAAATTAAATTTGACTGTCAATACATCTAGTCACATTTAATAAAATTAAGAAGACAAGTAAGGATCTCCTTAAAACCCTTTTACTGCTAGTTCAATTAGTGCCAGTGGTTGGAGTTAGTTAAGCTTGGAAATTTTAATCATCTACCACCTTAGGGATTTGCTTCCAATCAAGTAGATTATTGGGTTACGAATTTGGTCAACAGAATAATTCCCAAGGAAGCCCTTGAAGTTCGTGGTCACCTTTACCAAAATAAAAACCAATAAATCTAATGTTAAAGAAATTATTTTGACCCCCTTCCCTGTGTCTCTAATGTTTTGGGGGACTTGAAGTTTAGGCTTGTGCATGTGTATGAGAGTGGATGTTTAATAAGAGGCTGAAAACCTAAGTACTAGGCATATGTCCACCTTTCGCATTACTACAAAGTTTTAACATTTAACCATTTAGGAAGATGAGTATAACTTAAATGAGTATTGAAGAGTAAATAAAAATTGAATACACGAGATATTACGATTTTAAGGATTAATCCCCTTATTATAAATTTATCATACAGACTTAGAGCGTAATTCTCTTAGAAGAATTTTTTTTTTTATGAAAAAATTGAGGTTTATTACATATGGTATCAGAGAAAAAGTTACAACACTGGGCCTGAATAGGGCCACATTAGTTGCTTAGTATATATATTCTGATTTATGTAAAACTAATAAACTTTATGGTTACAACAAAAAATCCTTTTCTGCTTTGTATTAATTATGGCAGTTCAGGACGATGCAGAAATCAGGATTTAAGGAAATCTGCAGTAAAGACCCCCTAGAGATCCAAGACATAACAGTGATGGAAGCTCACCCATGGAGGTGTTGGAAACAATGAGGAATCTTATTGTTGAACTACAGATTTTCAATGCCGACAATGAAAAATTGAAGAAAGCACAACAGGAACAACAACAGATAAATGAAGTCCTGCTGTGGAGTATAGTCACCAAGAAAATCCCAAAGGACGATAACCATGATGAAGAAGTCAGCAAAAGGGCCTCCAAGAAATATGGGTCAGAAACAGAAAAAGGAGACAGTTCGTCTGAAGGAACACCTTCATGTGAAGACAAAACTAAACCAGAGAGAAAAAGAAAACAAGTAGACCACCTTGAATGAGAATTTAAAAAGATTAAGCCAACTACATTTGATGGAGAATCCAGGACATGAGAAGAAGATGAGGCATGGTTGTTGGACATCAAAAAATACTTCTAGATCTACAATTATTCCAGCAACATGAAGGTCAGAATGGCGATCTACGATCTGAAAGGGAAGGCCAACATTTGGTGGAAAGACCTGAAATTGGCCAAGGGTCTAAAGGAGAAACAATTGGAATGGTCTGACTTTAAGAAGTATTTCAAGAAACAATACCTTTCTGAAAGCTATTATGAAAGTTAGACGAAATAATTTTACGAGTTACGACTTGGACAGATGATGATCGAGGACCTTATAAATAAATTTATGGAATTACTAAGTTTAGTACCATACATCCTGGAGGATAAGGTAAAAATCAAGTGATTCTTAAGATGTTTACCACAGTTCTACAGGGATAGAATTGAGTTTGGAAACCGCAAATACTTGACTGAAGTATTCAGGAAAGCATGAATGTGCTATGGCCAGCACAAACAACGGGTAGAGTTTCCCAAATCCTGGAAGGATAAGAAGCAAGATTGAATGAACCAGTGGAAGAAGGGATACCATCTAGCTCCTTATCAGATTGCAGAAAAAAGTTTTCCAAGGAAGGATTTTCACTCCAATCATCGAAATACGCAAAGTAGTGGTAAACCGATAAACCTGGGAACGAAGAAGTTTGGGGACAGCTCTTGCGAACCATTAAAGTGTTGGGAATGCGGAGGCCCTCATCTATGGAGGAAATATCCACGTTTAATTTAAGAAAACAAAATTGTTCTTCTTAACTTGCAGGAAGCCTCGACGATGGGAGACGTGGGCAAAAGCCTGCATTGGATAAATGCAGCCACAGATGGTCGACAAGCTGACCACTAGTCCTCAATGGTAGAAATTGAAGGTAAAATCAATAGCACTCAAATTTTTGTTCTAATTGACCCTAGAGCTACGTTATGTTATATTACCCCTGATGTAGTAGAGTCAAATAAACTTAAGAAATGGAAGCATGCAAAATCATGGCTTGTACAACTAGCAACAGGTACTAAAAGGACAGTAGTTGACATTATTTATGACTTTGAGTTCATCTTAGATGGTCAATATATCAGAACAAATGTGAACATCCTACTACTAGGATCTTACGATATGATTATCGATATGGATTGGCTGGAACAACACAAAGAAGTACTATATTTTTACACACAGATACTTATCTATAAAGACGATTTTGGCACTGCTAGAACAACCCAAGGTATACCAAAATCGGTATCAGTCATACAAGTTTCAGTGATGCAACTCAAGAGATATATGAGGAAGGGATGTTAAGTTTATGCCATCCAAGTGACAAATCTATTAAAAAAAGAAGTTAAGCCAAAGTTAAAAGACTTCCCTGTCCTATGTGAATTCAGAGACATGTTTGTGGATGAGATACCAAAATTACCTCCTAGAAGGGAATAGACTTCTCCATAGACCTACTACCCAGTTCAACCCCTATCTCAAAGGCACTGTACCGAATGAGTCTACCAGAACTGACAGAATTAAAAATGCAATTACAGGAATTGTTGGACAAAGAGTATATCAGAACGAGTGTTTCACCATGGGGGGCACCACTCCTCTTTGTGAAAAATAAAGAAAGTACTATAAGACTATGTATCGATTATAGACAACTAAACAAAATGACTATTAAGAAAAAATGCCCCTTACCAAGGATAGATGATCTTTTCGATCAAGTAGGTGGGGCCAAGATCCTTTCAAAGTTGGATTTACGATCTGGTTATCATCAAGTTAGGATAAAAGATGAGGACATAAGAAAAACAACTTTTCGGACAAGATAAGGACACTACGAGTTCGTAGTAATACCATTCGGACTCACTAACGCACTAGCCATGTTTATGTTCTTGATGAACAGTATCTTCAGTCAGTACTAAGACAAGTTCGTGGTAGTAGTTATCGACGATATTCTGGTTTATTCAAAAATGGAGGAAGAACATGATGAACACTTAAGTATAGTTTTGCAAACGTTGAGGAAACACAAACTGTATGCCAAATTTGACAAGTGTGACTTATATAAAAAAGAAATACAATATATAGGACATGTAATTTCAATAAAAGGCATTGTCGTAGACCTAGAGAAAACAAAATCCATTATGGAATGGCCGGTACCTAAGGACGTAGAGGATATCCAGTCATTCATGGGAATCACTAGATATTACCGCAAGTTTATAGAAGGGTTTTCTAAGATAGCCTACCCTCTCACGTCATTACAAAAGAAATGGACCAAGTTTAACTAGTCAGAGAAGTGTCAAGGCAGTTTCAACAAACTAAATGAATTATTGACAACTCCACCCATATTAAAGGTAGCAGACCCAAATAAAGACTTCACTGTATGTGTTGATGCAAGTAAAATAGGACTAGGTGGTGTCCTAACTCAAGAAGGATATGTTATTTTTTATGAGTCCAGGAAATTAAAAGAACACGAGAAAAATTACGTCACTCATGACTTAGAATTGGCAGCGGTAATACATGCCTTAAAATGTGGTGACACTACATAATGGGCAGAAAATTTCTACTATTGACGGATAATAGCGGGGTGAAATATATGTTTAACCAACCAGACCTTAATGCAAGACAAGCAATATGGCTAGAATTCTTGATCGAATTTGACTTCGAGGTCAGACATATCAAGGGTAAGGAAAATAAAGTAGCAGATGCTTTAAGTAGAAGAGTCCATGGGTTATTTGAGATAAATATCAGCAGGGAAGAAAGTGATCTGGAACAAAGGATAAGGACGACAGGTATTAACTACAGAAATTAGACTAAGATGATGGAAGAATTAAAAAACAATACCACAAACTTAGATAAACTAGATCTAAGTATCGACAAAAAGTGACTATTATGATTTAAAAACAGACTTTACATAGCAGATTCAACAGAGTTAAAATTAACAGTTTTTGACGAACTGCATAAGAAAACATATTCTGGCTATCCAGATTACCAGAAAACAATAAAAACATTTAGAAAACTATTTTATTGGCCCAATATAAATCCAAAACAACAAAATACTTAGCTTGGTGCCAGGATTGTCAGCAGGTTAAGGCCAAGCACCAGCATCGAGCCGGCCTATTACAACCATTACCAGTACTAGAATGAAAATGGGAGACCATATCGCTGGACTTTATAAGAGGTTTTCCTAAAACTTAGAAACATAATGATTCTATCATGGTTGTAATCGATAAACTCAGTAAGGCTGCACACTTTATTCCTATAAAGTCTACTTTTAAGCTATAAACATTGCTGAAATATTCATGAAAGAAATTTTTAGACTGCAGGGTATTCCTAAAATGGTGATTTCAGATAGAGATGTAAAATTCACATCCTCTTTTTGGAAGGAATTGTTTGCAAGGCTAAATACTAATCTGAATTTTAGTACAAGTTATCATACACAAATGGATGGACAAACCGAAAGAACAAACCAAATTGTAGAGGATATGCTCTGCATGTACGTAACAAGAAAACCGAGCAAGTGGGAAGACTACCTACACTTGGTAGAATTTACATATAACAATGGGTACCAAACTTCGGCTAAGTTGAGCCGTTTCGATGTACTATATGGCATAAAGTGTACGACTCCAATTAGTTGGGATAACCCGACTGACAGACTCTTGGTTGGACCAGAGATGCTCCAAGAAATGGAGGACATGGTAAGGAAGGTACAACATAACTTGAAAGAAGCACAGGACAAACATAAGAGCTACATAGATCAGAAAAGAAGACACTTGGAATTTCAAGTGGGAGACCATGTTTATTTGAAGGTCAAAGCATGAAAGAGCTCATTCAAGTTAGGCAATTGTGCCAAGTTGGCACCCAGGTTTTTTGGGCCTTTAAGATACTAGCTCGAATTGGACCTGTAGCATACCAACGTGCACTTCCTATTAATCTAAGAATTCATATTGTATTTCATGTTTCTTCATTAAAAGAATATATTCATGACCCTACTCATATGATTGATTGGAACCTGGTGCAGGTGGAACCAGAAGACGAGTTCTAGGTGGAAACCCTTTGCATTCTGGACCGGAGAGGAATAACACTTCGGAATAGAGTCATCGCTCAGGTAAAGGTGAAATGGAAGCATTTTAGTCCTGAGGAGGCCACTTGGGAGTTAGAGTGAGATTACTGGAAATCTCATCCAATCCTATTCCAAGGAAGGGACAAAATCTGAGGACAATGTTTTATTGAAGAGGAAAAGGATGTGACTTCCAAAAAAATAAAGTATTTTTGAAATTTCAATTTGTTGGAAATTTATTCCATTTTTAGTAAATTCGAATTTGGAAAAAAATTTCCATTTATGGAAATTCTGAATTTCGAATCTGATAATTGTAATTAATTATTATGATTTTTGGGCAGAGACCTAATTTGACCCAACTAACTATTTGACTATGGCACTTGTATAAAAACATAATATTTTATATTGATTTCAGGAGGACAAATGGAACAACCATGTATTATTTAACTGACCATGACTCCATGAGTGGGGAACATGTTGGAACTACCTCTAGGCTGATAGTTACAAGTTTCAAATAAGTGATTTGGCCATTGGTGGCCCCTAAAAATCAACAATTTAGAAAGCTGTGAAAATTCCCAAGGGAGGGAAAAAGACCTAGGCAAATTGATAAATAGCATATGTGAGGAGGCGGGACACTGCCAAGTATGCTTGGAAAGAGACTATTGATTTTTACTTGCTTTTATGAACACTACTGCGTGAGTGTAAGGCAAGAGGAATCTATTGAAATTGAAGGACATTGCTAAGGAGGAGTTCCTAGTTTGCTCTCATGGATTCATGGTCAGGCTAGGGGGCGAATCAGGCAAGTGATTTTGGCTGCCTATTCTACGGTTGGGAGAAATGTGGTTGTTCCCTTTCTCATTCCAAGAATTGGTTCAGATACATTAGATTCCTTCTTCTTTGCTTGAATGATTTTGGGTAATCTGATATTATGCATCTATTGGTGTTAAGCTGAAATAATTTCCATGGATGATATATGTTTTTTTTGTATGAAGTTACAGTGAAAGGTTAAATCTCTAGGCAGAATTACCTATGTACACCTAAACTTGAAAGAACATATCTATCCATAGGAGTATGTTCATTTCTATAACCAAAATATTAGGAAGATATATTCATAAATATTTGGAGTTGAGCAATTATGTATATATGTTACATATCAACTTATATATATATGATTATAGTTTATTATATGCTATAGGAACGATTGTATCTATATGGTTTTTGTAGGTCATATATTGGATAATCATCTATTCTATTAAGGAATATACTTATATTACTACTATATTGTGACTCATTGTCATCATAGGTTCCACGTACAAGTGTACGAGTTTATAAACAACACATATTGTCTATAATGATAAAAGAATTGAATCTGGACAATGAACTATTTTACAAAACCACTGTGTTTTTTTTGGCGTGTTTAGCCTAGATCTATTCTTCTCGAATCATTAAATTCATCATGAAAATTTTGAAACTTCAAGTCCTGGAAAATCTTCCACCTTTCATAAGATCATCATGAGCCATACAATTTTAAGGGTTCATTTCTGTAGTGGTTTTCAAACCTGTGTAAACATTTGTAGAAAACTGGAACAAATTTTCAGAAGTATTATATCTCTTTTTTACTGTACAGATTTAAAGGCGTTATTAATTGAATAAGGGGTTTACGAAGTATCAAACAAACTTATGACTGCAGTTATGAATATATATATATATATATATATATATATATATATATGTAAATGTTCATTCGGTAATCGTTATAAAAAATGGCATAGAATTAGTAGCATACAATTGTAAAGGATTACACCAGAATCAAAACACGGAGACATCATTCACGTTACACTAATAGATTCCGGACTCTTCTAAATACCCAAGTCTTAATATTTTGGTTGCACCGGCTTGACAAGGAAACAATTAACTCAGACATTCATACGTTCGGAAAACTAGGTACTTAGTTCCATAAATTGGAGTACACTCGGGTCGAACACAACAAAAAAATAGGTCTAAGCTATTACAGATCCAAGATAAACATTACAAGAGAAAACACAAGTGTTTTTATTTACCAACACACTTATAGGTATGTCGAGGATCTACCATGACAAAAATGAATTGAGGTAAGACTACAAGAGATGGAAATAAAACACCATTCATAATTCATTTCATTTTAGAAATGTCGAGAACAGAGTCCTAGTATAGGAAAGAAATTAGTCACATTTTTTTCCTTCGAATAATACTTAATACAAATCATAGTAAGAAATTGATTTAATCCTTGGCTAAATATAAAAATTTAAAGTTGACTCTCGGAACTCAACTGTGAGAAGGAGTAACGAATTTAAAAGCTAACACACAACGAACCAATTACAGAAATGGTTCCTTAATTGAATTCTTCTACCATTAACTGTCTAGGCCTTCTTGGCAAGGGAAAAATGGAGCCCAAGTACCTATTAAGAGGGGGTGAAATATCCAAGCGTGTGTCCTCGTGTGGTCAAAACCCCTGCACAGAGTTGTGAGAAGTACCCTTAAATTTTTGTTCAACATAAACACAGATAAAATAAAATAAAAGGAAACGAGCAATTTTAGGAAAGAGTTCGCCAAAGTAATAGTTAACTTAAGTAGAGGGATATGATTATCCTTTTCCATCCCTAGGAGCCACGTATTTCTCCAGACCTGGAAGGGGAAGAGTCATCCTAAACTTCCTGATGGGTACCCTCGCAAAACCAAAGGGTCCCATCATTAGCGTTAAGAATCAATGAATAACCGAAACAAGAACATATCCAAGAACCAATACACGAATGTTGGAGCATGACCAAACTGCATAAATGCATAAACTGAAGATCCATCTTACAGAAATATAAAGAAAACAATAAAACAAAACCAATGATCTATCTAACACTCTGCAAATAAGTTTTAAGGAAATGCAGGGTTGACATGATGCCAAAACCCCAAACGTGTATGCCTTGTAAGATGCTCGGAAAGAGCAAAGGGGGGCATGCAGAACTTAACCGAACATCTTTAACTTCTGTCAAAGTATAATCCCTGCTTAAGGGTTTGGCTAACTACTATTCTTTTTGGGAGATTCTCAAATAAGGAAAAATCACAGTCTTACGAGTTATCGGAGAGTATTTGGGATGGACCCCTATTTTGTTTCACAACCCAGATAGAAACAACTTGAGAGAGAGGTTCCAGAATAAAAAATAAATATGCTTAGCATACAGGCATGTATAAGACCCTAACCCATTTAAACATATGATTTTCGTTTTCGACGAAGCATAACCGGGAATAGTAATAAAAGAACAACGAGTACAGGAGGAGGGAAAGAAGGGCCTACAAGCAATAAATAGGATAATACCAGAACAATAAGTCGAAAAAAGGATGAAAACTATAGTAAAAATATTATTTAGTATGGATACACACTGAAGAGGAGAAATATGGGAGATGCTCTGAGCCACCATGCCTGTGCACAGTAAAGTCAAGAACAGAGAAAAGCTTAGGATTCAACTCAGAGTAGATTGGCAGAAAGATGAGAATGAATCATGCCTGCTACCCTAAGACATGACCCCGCATATATTTAATGTCGTGGGTATGATGAGGAAATGCACCATGTGAAAACAATGAAGTGGAGTATTCAGGTTGGAGGGTACAGGGTGACACTCGTTTCCACTACTACATTTGGGTCAAATTCCGACGGTGTGTTCGACGCAATTGCCACTTTCTATTGTCGAAAGACCGACAAACCTCAGACCCCCTCAAACGTCGTTTCACATGATGTCGTTTTTCCAACGGCCCAATTTTCATCGCTCTTGCGACGTTTCAAATGTGGCAAGAGGGACGTTCCAAACGTCGCAAGAGAGACGTTGCAAACGTCGCAAGAGAGAAGTTGCAAACATCGCAAGACCGCCATGGCAAACGTCGCAAGACCAACGTTTCAAACGTGGCAAGAGAGACGTTGCAAACTTGGCAAGACCGACATTTCAAACGTGGCAAGAGCGACGTTTCAAACGTCGCAAGAGAGACGTTGAAAACGTCGCAAGAGAGACGTTGCAAACGTCGCAAGACCGACGTGTCAAACGTCGCAAGACCAATGTTTCAAACGTCGCAAGAAAGACGTTAATAGGTATTATCTCCGACGTGGTTGCTATGGGAGCGACACTCCAAAATGTCGCAATAGCGACCTTCTTGTAGGTATTTAAAAAAAATAAATACAATATCAGTACTAAGAGGGACGGGTACATTAACCTTTGCTAAGATACTAGCCATATCAATATTTAAATCTATATCATCAGTCTATATTTAAGAAACTCAGATTTTTTTATTAACAATTTATCCTCTTAGTTTATGTATCCATTAGATACAGTGTTCTTAACACTTTCATATCTGTGTAGCCACTAGGTGGCATTGGTTCTTTTATTTCAATCTTAAATAATGACCTAAGATTTTTTTGCTAATATTTAGATAAGACTATAACAATTGATTGTAATTCCATGGTTGCTGGTGTGCAGAGATGTTTTTTGGGGTCTATA